>VXBO01002881.1:79668-92816 GCA_013400135.1 Rhinoptilus africanus
CGACGCCTCCGCCACCCTGTCGGGGCGGGGTGTGTGTGTGTGTGTTTCTCGCAAGGCTCCCTCGGCGAGGCCCAGGCGCCCAAATGCTGACGGCGCTTCAGAGCTAGGGTTCGTTTGAGGCGTCGCGAGGGGAAAGCAAACCCCAGGCGTCAGATTATTAAAACGAAATGAAAGCATCCGAGGGCGCAAAAGCCCTGTAAAAGTGGCGGGCGGGGAGGCGGGGGAGCTCTACTACGCCTTTTGCGGGGNGTACTCGGCTTTTGCGGGGTACCAGCGCGTAACTCTGTGCTGCTCTGCAGTGTCTCCGCGGCTGTCGGCAGCCAGCCTGGCAGATCTGAGCAGGCCCGGGGGGAAGCTGGCCACAGCCGGGGGGAAAAACACTATCAAAAACCCATGCCAGACTCAAAGGCTTAATAAGCTTAAAGTTACCAACTTTTACCGTCGATTCTTCTTTGTTGCCGTTTAAATGTTTCACCTGATCGATGCTGGAGATGGTCTCGGTGCGCGATTGGGTGACGATGCATTTAAAGCGGGATTTTGATACGTGCGTCCCCACCCATTTCCAGGCCTCTGAGTGCAGTTGGAGGGATGTGGTCCCAGCTCCTCAGGTGGCGAGCATTTTCATGCGAGAGGAAACAATCTCAAAAACCTTTCTCTACCATCACTGGATATAGCTTTCTAGTGTCATCTAAATGCTGAGATACCAGCTGAGTAGGTTTTTCCCCCATACAAGCTGCAGTTGCATGCATTCAGGCTGTATGGCTGACACAAAAGTGCCTTTCCTACTTGGAAATAGCAGGGATGGTAGAAGAAAATGAAGAATTTTCTCATTTGGTCCTTTGTTTTGGTTACCATTCCTCTAGTTCTGCTTACCTGGTCCACACAGTTAAATACCAAGCCAAGTGTACATGTAATCCTGTTTCTCCTCAAATGTGTCAGGTTGCCCAAACACGGCTTTCAGAAAGTGCAGATTTTGAAGAAAGCAGCTCTTCCTTTCCAATCTCATTTTTAGTTTCTTGTTGAATACATGTTCAATGTCGCTGTCTAAGATCTTGAAGGAGAGAAGCGAGGTGTATGTTGTTAAGGAAAGGGAAATGTATAGCGATGGCCCATGCATCATTGATTTTGCAGTTACGTTTAAATACTTTAATAAGGAAGGCAGTTGAAAATAATGAAATCACTGAAAATAAACATCTCACAGATTAACTATTTTGTTAAGCACTTTTTGCTTAAATTTTTGTACAAATATTGATTAAAAATACCTCTGTTTCAGTAACAAGAAAACAGATTCAGAAACTAGTGCTGCAAAGAAAAAGGTTAACAAGGGAAAGGAAGGTTCTGAAAATTCAGATTTGGAAAAAACTCCGCCACCATCGCCTCATCCTGAAGATGAAGATGACGCAGGGGTTCAGGTAATGCTCTCTTTCAAGTTCAATGTAGCCTTTGGCAATTTCGATGCGTAACATGGTAGTTCTCACAGTCTTTCTTGCAGAGATACAGGTATTTGGGTATTTTCTGTGTTGTTTGGAATGACATACCAAGAAGGTGAGAACTGGAAATCACCGTGGTGAACGTTTTACTAAAGCAAGTATTTCTGCATCATAATTTTGCTTTACAGTCTTGTTACCTGCAGACGTGTATGGTGCTGCTGAGTTTTCACATGTTCTCTTCCATCACTGTTACAGTTATGGTGCTGAATTTTCTGCTCTGCACACTTCATGTACTTATTACGAGGTCTTGCTTATAAGCCTTGTGTTTCTTCTTGCATTGGCTTTGCAAACCTCTGAAATCAAGAATAAGACATAACAAAGCAGGATGTCAGAAGTGTGCATGGCAGGGACTTGTAACTACACTGCTTTAATGGATGAAGGGCCTTTTTGTAGAGCTGTCAGTCATCAACTAACATTAGTAGTTTCTCTTGACCACTGTGCACCTATCGCTTTCTGTCCAAACTTTATTTCATGTAAAGAAAATCTGTAAATGGAAATAGCATGCATGACAACTTTTGTGTGCTCTGTCATTATCCATGTTAAGAAGTTGTCAGCTCCTGGCTTGCTTCTGCTGGCAATGGTTAGAGTGGGCATTAAAAATAGGAATTCCCTCATGGAGAGTTAGAGGCAAATTGCGATGAAGAAAGTGTGGAACTCCTAAATAGTCATGCTGGTATTACTGTAATCCATTGCATTCATCTGTTGTGTATCAGGTTGTGGATGCATTGCTTCTAGTTACGAGAGATGTTGAGACTAGCGGTCGCTTGAGAATGGTCAAATCGGCCTAGTGAGAAGTTTGGCCAACAGCAGTGTCCTAGCACAAGCTGGCTTATGCCTTTTCTCTTACTATTTTCCAAAAAGATGTGAAGTATAAGGAAATGGGAGCAAGCTAGTATATTCTAGTTAAAAACAAAAGCATCAACGATGCATCAGCAGTGTTACTTCTGATTTGTGCAAGCCATGTATTCTGAATTCGAAAAGTTGAGATACGCCATGCAAATGTTAAAATGTTTGAAGAATAAGTTTTCTGTCCTGTGCCACAAGTCTGTCTGAGCCTGGTTAATGGTGCTGACAAAAGACATAGAGGAAGCTTTTGGAGCTGATGGTTTTTTGGAGTTAACTTGCAGATGATTATATACTGTTTACAATTCAATATATATATGCATGTTTTGCTTTTTTCAATTTAGTGGGACAAAACTTTCTTTTTGTGAAACTCTGTTGGGTGATAAACTTTACATTTGAATACGTTTTGTAAACACAAGTGTTAGGGTATTTGCATCACTTTTTCATTAAATGTAATAACATATTTCAGGTAATTTTTGTTTTCTTAATACTTTCTGGCACTGTATGTGTTAGACTGTGCCCACACTTCTTTGCGTAAACTTAGGGAAGGGTTCCAACGATACAGGCTAGGACAGACAGAATTTAATAAACTTGTTACGCATTTCCTAACTGAGATTGATGTTACGCAGTTGTCTAAACCACTGTTGCATTCTTTGTGTTAAATACTGAGTCTTTTGTAACAATATTATCTAGTAATGCGCAAAGTGATGCAGTGTTGTCTTTAGAGAGGAGAAATACTTACTTTTGTGTGTTACCATACAGATTTTTTTTATATTCCATTATCAAGCCTATTCGGTTAATGGGTAAAAGATAATCTGATGCAGGTAAATGTATGTGCAGTTTCTGACACCAAGGCATAACAATTGCAAAGCTTCGTGTGGACGTTAGAGGAAACAGGAAGCTAACCAAGTCAATAAAAATCAAAGAGAGGATTACCATTACATTTTAGGTATCTTTTCTATTAGGGAAATCAAAGAAGAGATTTTTGGCACCAAAAATAATGGTAAGACTTAACTATCGAGGCAAAAGATAATTTATATTCTCCCATCAGTGATTGTGCAAATGATGTTCAAATTTGTCAATTAATACCTATTTTCAAGTATAAAAATACTACAGTTTTGTGGGAACTCCCATGTTACTATGTTAAAGGTAATGCTGCATCACCACTGTTTATAAAGTTGATGTAAACTTAACCTTTGCTCAAAAATTTCATTTTCAGTTCAAGAATTTGTAATTTTGTGAAGTGCATCAGATATTTGCGCTTTAAAAAGTATGATTAACTGTCTAAATGTAAATATTTGACTTGTCTATGTACATTGGGAGACCTGGGTGCATAGATCTGTTAAACAAGCTACATAAGTATTTGCATGTACGGGTGAAGATGTGTATTAAGATGAGAAAAATGTAAAAATATATAAAGTATATCAATTCATAAATATGTTTTTTTAACAGTTGATATTCAACAACCTTTTTTTTTTTCCTTAATGTATGCATCAGTCCGTTGAGATATTTAATGCTCAGTTGACAGTTTCCTTCAACAGCTTTTCGAAATATATAACCTGATCCAGATTATCTAGGAATTTCAATTTTGTTGTTGCAGAAAGTGGTATATGGCACTGAGCATCAAGTTTTAAATTCTGTCAAATGCATGCTTGTGTGTTTTACAGATTGCTTTCTGCAGCTTCTCTGAAGCTCTCTCTCATCCTGGAGATGAGGGTATGGGGACACAGAAGCCATGTTTTCAGTTTGGGGTGGTTCAAGTTTTTCATTCTCCTCTATTAGTTTGGAGTCTTTCAGCCATGCTGTGCTGCAGCATGTCTTTCTGAACAGTGCTGGGTCAGTGGAGTGAGGAAATCGTATTTCATTGTATTTTCCCTACAAGATAATCCGGGTACAAGCGGGCGGATGGGGAGTGCAAGGAAGTGTGTTGTTACTGCTTAGCAACACTGTGGGCCATGCTGTGGAAAGGTGGTGTCTGGTTCCTGCATTGGCCATCTGTCAAAGTTTGTCATAGATGTGAATTGAGAGGTGCAGCTTCTTGGGTTTTAATTGCTTTCTGAGAGACGCTTTCTAATTTTCCAATGAGGTTTTAGTAATGCTAAAAAACTTAAAAAATAAAATACCACTTTCCAACTCAGAACAAGCATGGAATGATCTTTCTATTATTATTTTTATTTATTTATTTCCGTCTTTTTGTTACAAAATTCAAGAGCAGCTAACTGGCAGGAATTTAGATTAGTAGTGTCTTGATTCCACTATTTCTGCCAGGATGCTGTAAAAATAATAGCATTCACTACAGAGCAGCGTATTTGAGAAACACAAAGAAGTTTTCTCTGTTACTCTGCTGCTTATTGGTTTTGTTACTTATGAAAAACGTCATGTCTTTCTATTTAGAAGCGACGCTCCAGCAGGCAGGTGAAGAGGAAGCGTTATACAGAAGACCTGGAGTTCAAGATTTCAGATGAGGAGGCTGATGATGCCGATGCTGCTGGGAGAGACTCTCCTTCAAATACTTCTCAGTCAGAGCAACAGGTCAGATGTGAATGGACTGGAAAAGTGGTTGTAACTGCAACATTCAGAGTTCAAATATGGTCCCCTTTTCTGAATGATATTCATCCATGGTTAGCACAGCGTGCTAGAAGGCATTAGCTTCTTACCTTCTTATATATATATTAATATATTAATTCATGACTTTGTTTACAAGCTGATGGTATGCAATTTGACACAGTTCCTTGAAATTGATGGTCTCTACCTAAAAGGAAACCTAAACTGGACCACTAGGAGTCTTGAATTTACTTCTGTGAATTCAGTCCTCTGGCTTCTGTGACTTTAATAAACCACTCAAGCTTGTCCCCTGCTGCTAGGCACCATAAGAACCCCTTTATGAAATTACTGCCTTGTAGTACCCAGCAGGGTACACTTTATTCTCTGTGCAATGTAAATGATGGATAAAATAGTTTGAATAAGATGAGGGGTAATAATGTAGGAATGACTGTTGTAACAATCTCATTGTTTTGTAGTGCTTTTTCAAAGAACTACTTCACTTAACTAACTGATGACCTATTGGAGAATATGTACATGTTCTTTGGTATTTCGTTTGGCAATTTGTTAAGCCCTGTGAAATATTGTATGTGATCTCCATTGTTAATTGTGTCTTATCAGACGGAGAATTTGGTAGGTTTGCCTGCAGTTGTGATAGTGAATGTAACAGAATCACAGGCAATTTTGATAGCTAGTGTGTGGACGCTTACACAGCCAACTTGAGGTTTTGAATATATTCTGATATTTAGACTGTATGATGCTGAAAGCGTGTGTTATTTGAGGAGAGCTGAACTGCCTGTGTGGTTATATCTGTGTATCTGTCCATGTCAGCCTTACTGAGAGAGTTAGAGTTGCGTTATCTCTTAAAAATGGGTTTGAACAAGTATCCTTCAGTCCTTTACTGTGGTAATAAATCTATCTAAATCTCAGTTCTCATGCTAAGGGGAAAAAGTCCTCCTAATGTATTAAACTCCTGTTGCAAAAAAATTATTTGAAGTTTTTCTAATGAAGGAAGTCTTTAAGTAACAAAGGTGTGCACTCCTGTAACTCTTGTATGGTATTTATGATGTAGGAATCTGCTGATGCTGAAGGTCCTGTTGTGGAGAAAATCATGAGTAGCCGTTCAGTCAAGAAAAAGGTAAAGTGAAGCAAACCCTCTTCCCCCTGCTAATTTTAAATAGGCTAAGCGAATTTCTGTTGAAGCCCCTATTAAGTTCTTGAAATACCTCAGATATTCCAAATTCAAAAACTCTTCTATTGAATAGAGGAGGTTCCCTGGAAGTGTCTTTAGGTGGTATTTAACATGCTTTTGGATAGACATACACAAAACAGATTAGTTGTTTAGTCTTCTACTCTTGTCTTGAATTTTATCAGATGAGAATTTTGATTTCTGCAAATATCTGGATGATATGTGTGATGCTCTTCACTTCAGAGTGATGTTTCTTGGGAGTTTGAGGAGTGAGAGACCTCTCCTGCATCCTAAATTTCTGCCTGTTCTAATAAAGAAAAATCCTTGCCTGTAATTTTTGCATCTTTTAATAGTGGTTGTGCTTAGCAGCTAAACAACTTTACTTGCCATCAAGAATGATACGTACACAGGTGGCTAATATCTTCCTTGTCACTAAGACAGTGAAAAGACACTCTCTTCAGTTAAGTGCGGTTCTTGTAATGCTGCCCTGGCTGCTAGTTATGTTCTTACTTTGCTTACAGATTCTTCTAATCTGCTTCACAACTTGATTGGCCTTTGCACTTCCAAACTATTAAACTCCGAGTAGGAAGTAGAAAAGAACTCGTTCCAGAAAGGGGATTATTACATTTTATAGACTGTAGTGTACCTAATTCTCTGACTCGTACTGCAGTGGGGCAGAAAACTGTCTGATTAATATATATGTGGTAGTCACGTTGATCTTAGTTAACCAGAAATATTTCTTTTCCTCAAAGTGTTAATTTTCAGATTGGAGGAGGGAAAGTTGCCTTTAATTCATGGATTTATTTTTTTTATGTTGTGGCTTTTGTTTGGGGGGAGGAGGAGATTTTCTTTTTTATTTTTTAATTTTATTACTATTGTCCTAACATCATTAACAGCTTTGTAAACCTAAATTCATGCAATGTCATGACTAGCTGTGATTGAATTTGACCTGTTTCTGCAGCTTTCATAGCAGCAAACCTCTAGGGCTTTTTTTGAAGTCTAAAGCTATATTTTGTATTTCAAACCGTAGGCTTATTTTTCAGATAAACTTTCATGTAATATAAACTCAGTAATTAGTTGCCCTGATGGTCTACTAGGCAGGAGAGGAGAATGTGGTCTTTTCATAAATGTCTTTACATTGGAAGCTGGTTTTCACCAATTATTCTTCTCTTCTTCCTCTCCCCTGCAAACAAAGGTGTGATTACTCATGGGGAGTGTGTATTTTGCTGCAGTTTGTGGGAAGTGGTTGGTCTGCTGCCTACGTGTCTTTGATTGCAAGCTCTGCTGGAGGCAAGCTCTATTTTGAGCTCTTTCTTTAATGTTTTTTATGGACTGTATTTGCAGGTTTGAGGGGTGTCTCTTCTTTCCCTGCTCTTCTCCCCAACCCTCCTCTCCAAAATCCAAAAAAAAAATGGATTTCAGGATGTTAATATTTAACATCTGAAGTATCCAACTGTGCTTTTATTAAAGGTCTTTTACACTCTCACTAACGTCATCAAAACCCTGGTTGTTAGATTACTAATCAAAGTAAAATTGCTGCGATCAGGACTGGTGCATAAAATAAACATGAGGAAAGGCTTCACTAGGAAACCTTTCAGTGGATTAGGTTGTAACAAAGGTGTTGTGTTCAAGTAAAGGACATAAGATAATGAGTACGGTTTGGGAACAGTGTTCTTGTCATGAAGTTATGCTGGTTTTCTCAAAAATAAGCTTAGTCTAGTTTTGGAGCTACCAGATATGATGCAGCACCGTACCTGTAACCGTTTTTGAAATGTACAGAATGTAAGGTAGAAATTACTTTAGTTCATGCTTGAAGTATAAAAGACATTGTTTTTCCCTGTTGTTCTTAACATGGAATTTTGAATTCTGTGAAATACTCTTCCCTCTTACAGAAAGTATTACGTACATGTATCAGTCTCTTTTCAAACCATCACAGTCTTTAGTTTGTACCTGGAAAATTTTAATTTTGGTAATAATTTTCTTGGTCACCTTCAGTCCCTTTGAATTTCCACTCCTTCACTTTGAAAAGGAGTGACTAGAACTAAATATGCTATTCAGCACAAATAGCAGATAATGTGGAAAGATGTGGAGTCTATAGAACATGATACCTGCAAGTTATACGTGTGAATTTCTGCCTGCCAGTACCTAGTGAGATTTATATCTAGTTGAACTGTGCACAAATGCCTATACCTCTTCCACAAACCGATTAGTTTACAATCTGGTGCAGTCAGTTGAGGTGATTGTCTTTCAGGTGTTGCTTTGCATCTGTTAATTAATGTGCTCTGCTCTTTTTCTAGCAGTTTATGGTTTTGGTTATGGTGTCGGGGGAGGGTTGTTATTAGTTTTTTTTTTTTTAAGCTCTTGTCTCTGCACCCGAGTGGCTTGCTCAAATAACTTTTGCATTAGCAGGTATTACTGTATCACTTCTGTGGCAGTGCAAGATGGTGTTCTTTTAGGTATTTGCTTGAAGGAAGGGATCATTTATTTCTTCAGATATCTGCAGAGACTGCGGATCAGATTGTCAATTATGGGTGTACCTGGGCAGTGATAATTTGAAGTGTCCTGCGTTGCCCAGCTCTGCCAGATGCTATTTTAAGATGTCGGTGTAATCATTTTGGGGAGAATTTTGCATAAATGTTCTATCTCACCTTTTTACCTGGTTAATGTAAATGTACATGTAGTGGGGGTTGGACAGTGACGTCAAAGGCCTAAGCTTCTGTCTTACATATCCTAAACTAATGCGTTGTTAAACCCTACTTGAATGCTGGTGGTTGTAACTTGATGAGAATTTTTTGTCCATAAGCATGAATGCTGGAGTGTAAAATTTTTAAAACATTTCCTCCGCCCCCCCAGCCCCGAATAACATGGTCCAGTTACTACGTATTAGACAATACAAAAGGACACTTTACTCAAGAGTTCCAAGATTTATCAAGATTTACATTGTAAATTATTGTTATTAAGTTGGCAGTTGACAGAAAATATTCTTGCCTGAAATGCTGTTGAGGGAGGTTAAATTGGCTAATATGAAACCTTTATATAAAGGTGTTTAACTATGTTGTTGTTGCAAGATTGATGGATCTCAAAGGATTCTCATTTGGAACTAACAAAAAAGACTTGGCTGTAGCACGTTTCAGAAAATAATAATAAAAAAAAAAATCTTAAAATCAGGGATGACTTCTGAAAGACCAATTTTTGCCTCAGGTTAGTGAATAGATTCAGATAATGGGATCTCAATTTTTTAATACAGTATTGATCTCTAAATATGAATACCTTCTTGACAAATACTCCCTTTTAAATTTATTGTTTAAAATAGAAGATCTTGATGGTCTTCAAATTCCTTCCTTTGTCAGTGTCTTTGTAAGTGACGGAGAAGCTTCTTCCCTGAGTTTAGTGTTAGGGGGAGTTTATCTTCTTCAACAGAGGATTCAAGAAGATCACAAAGTAGCACCAGGAATACCTTATCGTCTTCCATTTCTTCAGGGACAACTAAGTGGAAGCTGGTGTTGCTTCTCTCTAGAAAGAAACACAAGCAGACTGTACTGGAGTGATATGACCACTAAAATGATAAATTCACTCGCTAGTCTGGAAGAGAAGGAATAATATGGAAGTCCGAGATTAGGAATGCATTGACATTTTCTTTACTGTGCTAGAGCAGAGTTAAAGAACAACAGTATCAGCTGCATTAGGCTGCACTGCTGTGGAAGTAATGTCTAGCCAGCAACTTTTCTTTGGAGAGGAAATTTAGAAGATGACAATTCACCCTCTAACTTTACAGTAGTCTCTCCTTTATATTTTTAACTCTATTATATATGTGTGTGTGCGCGTGTGTATATAAAAATGGAGGATGTTGATTTATACAGGAGTCAAGAGTTTTGTCTGTTTAGTGCTACATACAATATTTATTACAGATGATGTTGTCCACGATGAAGTAGGTAGAACAGAAAATCCTCTTCTATTTAAAATAGTTCCAAAGTTCATTAGTAAACACAAACCGTTAATGTTGTGACATAAACTGAATTCTGAGTGTGTGCCTGGTGCACTGTCCTTAGTTTGTCCTATGGTTGGGTTCAGGAGTAATTCAACAGAGTATTACATGCCATATGTTATGCAATACTTTGGCACTAGGGATGAGTTAAGGGTAGTCTCAACCCTTAGCACTGAATGCCCTTGGTTTTGCTGGTTTATATCACAACTTTAACCTTGCTTTAAATGTAGGTTTTGGGTGTTAATTTAATTTGGCTGCTCTGTATGTGAGACATCTTGCCTGAGTGAATTTAATTGCACCATTGAGTAAAACTAAAGCCGTGAACACTGATGCACTAAAATTCTAGCAGAGGTATAAGGTTTAGTTTTATATGGCTCCTTGTTTGGAGTTATTAACTATATGGAGGAATAAACCCCCTTTAAAACTCTTTTTTAAAACATTACAAAACCCACAATGTAAAGTTGCCATGAGCCAGCCAAAAATAATACATATGGCATTCAGGAGTGCAGTTGCTAATTGGCTGCTGCCTGAGAAAATGGTACACTTGGCTTCTACTTAACGCTGTGGGTTTGGCAGAAAGCCAGATTTGGGGTGAGGTTGTTGTGAATGAAGCTGCATGTGGTTAGGGAGGAGTTCAAATGATTCATGTCTTGGAAATTGTAGTAAGCAGTGGAGTATGTACTTGGGTAAGCTGCTGGAGGAAACTCCTCACCCATGTCCTCCCCCCACTAACGCTTTCCTACACCTCCACTTGTCTGTCCTACGCGGGGACAGTATTCTGTATTTCGGTTAGTTTTAATCATTAACTAAATTGGGCTGTTTAGTGGCTTAATTCACATTTCAACAATTCTTTTCTTATAGATGGAGAATGGAGAGGAAGTAGAAATAGAGGAATTCTATGTGAAGTACAAAAACTTGTAAGTAAAGTTAGAGGTTTGATTACTACCTTTAAGTTCATGTAACTTCCAAATAGTTTTTAAAAGCTGGTTTTGTGAATGATATAACTGTTACGATACAACTTTAAGCATTGCTAATGTTTAATCCAAAACAGTGGCAAATACATGGGGGAGTACCTTACACTGATGGTGTTGTGGGTTTGATAGCGTCATCTTAATTTGTGTTCTCTCCAAAATGAAATCCATAGGTAAAATTGCTCTGCTATTAAAAACTGTAGTCTAAGGCTCATTATGCATGCAGATAGATTCATGAACCCATACCTATGTAGCTCAGTAGATCTAGCTGCAACCACAGAGTAACGTACTTGCAAACTACTAAAAAATAACCCTTAACATTGTTTCAAAAACAAGATTTGGGTTCAACAACATGTTTAAGGTAACAAACAAGATGGCTTCCAATATTCCAGCAGATAGCTGTCTCTCTAGAAGAGAGATCTAATAGTGGTGAGAGCAGCCTGTTGTTTCGCTTCGGGCTCTGAAACTCCAGTGCAATCAGTATTTAAAAAAAGATACCTCACAGCTGGATAAGCTCACATTTCTTTTAGAAAAATAGTATATCTTATTTAATTTTAGCAGATTTCCCATCTGAGAGAGAAATTCGCTTACTGCGGATAGTTGACTTCACTTATTCTGCTGCTGCCTTTGTACCTTTTGCACTATATTGATTATTGCATGATGTTTAATAGCTTAATTATGCTTTGTTTAGTTTTATTACATTAACATGTAGGTTTTGTATTAACCATTCATGTCTTAGACTTCTTTGTAATCTAACTTTCAACAGACTCTAAATTTATAAAGTGGGACTAGTCATTTTGTCAGAGATGCTATTCCTTACTTTGTGTTTTCTTAAAGATGAACTATTACTGTGGAACTGCATTTACGAGGGTTTTTCTTTTCTTCCTATCAGTGTTAAAACTTGATTAATATGACTTTTAATTAGAGTGCTGTTCTTGCAAAAACAGCGTATAGCATGTTGGTATCTGAAAGGTTTGCATGTTTTATTAACTTCTAAAAACCCTACTCTTTGCTAGAGTGTGGTGTTAGATAGTGACTTCTATACTAAATGTCTTGTATAGTAATTATGTTTTAAATATGCCCTATGAAAATCATCTTAGCTTCATGGCAAACACTAAATGTATGGGGTATGTATTTAAATTTTGAGTGAGAGTTCTTTTTATTTACTGACTAGTGTCTGCAGTAGTAAGTGATATTACTTCCGGTAAAGACGATTTGTTAATAACTTGTATGAAGAAGATCGTGTTCAGACTTCCAAGCATGTCACTTCAATGTGTTGGAAGGATCCAGCTATACTAGTGGGATACACAGGAGTATGCAATGGAAGCATAGCTTTGAGTAAGATTTTCTGTTTCATCTTGTAGTTCTTACCTTCATTGTCAGTGGGCATCTGTGGAAGAGCTGGACAAAGACAAGAGAATTCAGCAGAAGATTAAGCGGTTTAAGGCAAAACAGGGCCAGAACAAATTCCTTTCAGAAGTACGTTTTTTTTTGTTTCTTTCGTTTAGGTATTTAAGGAATATTCTTAGGAATTCTTGTTCTGTATACAAGCAGATGATTTTAAACAACAGTGTGATATATCAGTAGCATTTATTGTATTATAAAAGTATAACCATGCTTGATCCAAGTAACAGATAGATGACTCAAGTCATCTATCCTGACTCTATACTTTTTACTATAGGTGGGTTTTTTCCTTAAATGTAGTTATTTGCATTGTAAGCATGACCTAGTGAATCAGTACCAGGTTTCTTTTCTCAGAAGCTGATTATGCTAGGAAAATGCATCACATTTTTCTGTGTTATGGACTACTGCTCACTAGGGATTCTAACCTTTTTATCATCAATTTAATTTCACTTAGAGGCATAAGCAGTAGTGTGGCAGGGGTCCTGTCAATAAAAGACCAGATCTGCTGATTTGTGTCTCTGAAAGCTTACCTTTCAGTAAAATGCTGTCTTTTGAGAAAAAACAAACAAACAGATTTGTGTGCTGCTGTATTTATTTGTTTATATTTATTTTTACTATGTAGTTCAAGCTAAACAAAACCTGTTGCAAATCGAGAACTTCCATAAAGTCAGTATGGGTTTCTCATTAAGTGCATCTGATTGACATATTTTGATAAAATTTACAGG
>VXBO01002881.1:92847-124870 GCA_013400135.1 Rhinoptilus africanus
GGGGGGGGGGGGGGCGGGGGGAGGACTCGATGTATTGTGCTTCTAGGAGCATATAGAACATCTATGAGCACTATGTCAGAACTTCCAAAGTACTTTGAGATGATTATGAAATAGAGTGGCACCTATAAAGAATTAGCTGCATCATATAATAGTGATGCCCAAAGAACTAAATTAAATGAACTTTCAAGACTCCTGATATTTGACTTTTTAAAGATGATAATAAATACATAACTTGGAATAACAGCCAGTACAGTGTATCATGTCATCAAGGAGCAGCACTGTAAAATTTAACATCTGTTATAAGTGAAGATGGGTGGAATTACTGCCTTTTAAAATTATTTTTTTAAAAAATCTGTTTCCTAATGGGTCACAAGTTATTGTAAATACTTGGAATTTGTTCTTGTTTTAGAAAAAGCTGTCAAAATGTAGTCTGTAGTGCTTTGTCTGCCTTTTCTATCGGAGAGGATCTTAAAAGTATAAAATGAAACGCAACACTTATGTACGCAAGAGAATACTGTAAGCTGTTGAAGGCATAAGAGAACATAACAGATTGTGATTTTTTGGTGAAACTGTGTATGCATGCAATGTTTTTTCTCTGTTTTTGAAATAATCATCTTTGAATCTTGCTTATAAAGCAGTTAGACAATTCCTGTAGTTAAAATAATCCTAAGGCACTTAGTGTACAGGCTCTAATTTCTTTATTGCAAGCCGTAGTTTTCAAGAATGCGAAATGCATTGCATGCCATAAGCCTTTTCGATTGCTCATTAGTGAATTGTAATTTCACACTTCATTTAAAATATTCTTAAACATTCTCTCACAGTAAAAGGTTTCACACAGTAATTAAGAGGCCCAGTTAACAAAGTCTGAGAAGTCTGATTCCCTCATGGGGAATGATCTTGCTGAATTGTAGCATTTCAATTAACATGTTGAAGTTTGCCAAATATAAATTCTCTGTCACCGTGACCCAAAATATTATTCAATGGTGAAATATATAATAATTTTTTCTCTCAGGAAGGGCTAATAGAGATGTCTTTTATATTTTTACCTCTCTCCTTGAACAGATTGATGATGAGCTTTTTAATCCAGATTATGTGGAAGTTGACCGAATCATGGATGTTTCACGTAGCACAGATGATAATGGAGAGGTAAACAAAACTTTTCGTGTATTTGTAGTCATATAGACATTGTTTGAAATATGAATGTATTAAACACTTTCAAAGCTACCAGCATATTAATGCTATTGTAGAAATATGATGTCCGTGCAGGTAATACAGAATTTAAATGAAAATTGAAAGAATCTTGGCTAAATGTCATAATGGTTTAGACATTATTTAGACTATCTGCTGCAGAAGAGGTCCTGAATTAGCCATCTCTTACTCTTTAATGACTTGTTCTGCAGAACGAGATCACTTTGTCTTCCAGGATATTCCTTTGGGTCCTGGGAGAACGGAAAGCTGCACCGACAGTGTCAGTGTTTCTATAATGTTCTGTCAGTGAATGGTGGTGTTTGGGTTGCCTTCTGGGAAGTTTCTGATGACACCAAGAAAAAACAGTTGACTGTTTAAATATGTGGTAAAGCTTAGAAATTATAACAGTTGAAAATACTGTTTTACTTCTAAATTTTAATGTTAGTGATTTCAGATGTAGCGTTGTGCTCATTTTGGTGGTAAGTCTACATTCCTAGCCTTCTAATCTTATTTGGTTAGGTTGTCAAGATGTCAGCCTGCTGTTTGCTTATCCTTTTGGCTGATTCAGACATTCAGGTCTGGTAAAGCTTTTTGAATCGTATCGGTCTAGCCTGCAGATCTCCTGTTAAAAAAGGTTACAGTTTTACTAATTTTAAATTGTGATGTAACGTTATTTTTGTCTTAACAAAGCCTGTAACACATTATCTGGTGAAATGGTGTTCGCTTCCTTACGAAGACAGCACTTGGGAGCTCAAGCAAGACATCGACCAAGCCAAGATCGAAGAATTTGAGAAACTGATGTCTAGGGAGCCAGAAATGGAGCGTGTGGTAAGAATTGGCTCCATATAGAGGATTTTATTTGAAAATAGTAAAATAATGTGGTCTTTCAGAAACCACTAATGGGATTTGCTGTATTTGAAACAGGAGCGACCTCCTGCCGATGACTGGAAGAAATCGGAGAGTTCCAGGGAGTATAAAAACAATAACAAACTCAGGGAATACCAGTTGGAGGGAGTAAACTGGCTTCTTTTCAATTGGTACAACACGTACGTAAATTATTGCTTACTGCTACATCCTGCTTTGGAAAGGCTTTTATAGTTTATTTGAAGCAATAACCTTTTAGAGGAACCTTCTAAAGTGAGGTTTTAGAATTATTTACGTCTCATTTTTTGCTGCAGGAGTCATATACAAACTAATTTGGGTGGATAACATAATGTTACCTAAAACATGCAGATTTCAGATTCTTGTGGTAAATGCTTTTGTATGTATATGTGTTCATGCACACCTGTGCTCCCCCTTTCTCCCCCATGTGAACTTGAGAGGTGTATAAAATGGCTATATCCATGCTTATTGCATCACAAATCATAACATTTATTTAAAATGCAAAAAGATTATGGTGTCTTTTCAGTATCAACTTGCCACTCTAGAAATTTCTGTTTTGTTCAGTTCAGCTTCTTACTGATTTTCTGCATTTTAAATTAGGAACAAACCATTCAGACTGTTCTTATTATTGTTTTCAGACGAAACTGCATTTTAGCAGATGAAATGGGGTTGGGAAAGACTATCCAGTCAATTACGTTTCTCTATGAGATATATTTGAAAGGAATCCATGGTCCTTTCTTGGTTATTGCACCGTTGTCCACAATTCCCAACTGGGAAAGGGAGTTCCGCACCTGGACAGAGTTGAATGTGGTTGTGTATCATGGGAGTCAAGCAAGCCGGCGGACCATTCAGTTGTATGAAATGTATTTCAAAGATCCACAGGTAAAAGCTCGTCGTGACTTTTTTTTTCTTTTTTACACATGCTTTACTATTGTTAATTAATCTAAGCATTGATTGGGTTTTTAGTACTGATATAGTAGGTTTTAGCTAATAATGAAGGCATATGTATGAATAAAGAGAGAGCTTTTTAATAGTAGCCAAGAGATCAGCTGGAAATAGAGAGGGACCAAGAGTTACTTAGATGGTGCAACTCTTACCATAGAATGGTTAGAGTTGGAAGGGACCTTAAAGATCATCTAGTACCAACCCCCCTGCCATGGGCAGGGACACCTCCCACCAGACCAGGCTGCTCAAAGCCCCATCCAGCCTGGCTTTGAACACTGCCAGGGATGGAGCTTCCACAGCTTCTCTAGGCAACCTGTTCCAGTGCATCACCACCCTCAGAGTAAAGAATTTCTTTCCAGTTGTTTCCTATAAGGTTTTTGTTATTTTGCGTTCCTGAGGAGAGCTGGCAGAAAAGATTCTTAATGGAGAAGAAGCTACTTTAATTGGAAGTAGGCTTAAAAGTCAGTCTTTGCCTACCATTCCAGGAAAAGACCAACTTGCAGGAATTAAACTTGTCAGTGCTTCTTTATCAAATTTTGTCAGTCAGATATGTTTTGAATCCATGTTACTGCACTCGTGTTGAGTAGTTCTTACAAGAGAATGAGATCAGGTATAGAAAAGATTGAGGGCAAAACCAGAAAATTATTTGTAAAGTTGAAGCTATAAAGAGCAACAGATCTCTATGCTTAAATGCATGGCTTTGGTGTCAGAGTAAGTAAACAGGATTGGGGAAAAATAATGTGTATACATTGAGTGTTATTGCAAAACAGCATAATCTTCCTCACTTAAGAGGGAAAAAGGAGTGGAAGTTCAACCTCATTTGATGTATTGTGGGGTATTATTTCCAGCTGAGCTTAAAGAAGTGATAGTGGTGAATTCATATATTTAGATTTTCTGTAAAGCATTTGATTTTATGCCACTGGATATTTTGATTAATAAACTAGAATGATATAAAATCAATATGGCACACATTAAGTGGATTTAAAACTGGCGAACTGATATTTCTTGATGTAATTGTAAATGAGAAATGATTTGCATTTCCAGCATAGTTCATCAGGGATTGGTTCGTGTACATGAGCTATATAACACTTTTATCAATGACCCGAAAGAAAACATAGAATCATTACCGAGGAAGTTTTCAGATGACACAACGATGAGGAGAGTGGTAAATAATTAAGACAGTTCATGGATACAGACTAAGCTGTATTACTTAATAAATTGGATCCAAGCTAACAATACTCAGAATAGTTAAATATAGGGCTATCTGTGGACAAGGAAGGGAGATGATTCTTACGGTAGGGAGAGCTTGGTTCTGGGAAGGCTGTAAGACAAATGCAGATCCTTTTTTGTCATTACACACAACCAGTTAAACATGAGTTCATACTGTGAGACTGTAGTTAAAAGGGCTAGTGTAGTGCCAGTGTGTAGGAGGAAAGAAATCTTTATTAAAGAGTAGAAAAGTTACAGCATTCTTCTCTTTGTCAGTAATTTAGGGGGGTAGTCCAGTTCTGCCTAGTTCTCACTTTCTGTCCTCAAAGACTGTTGAAAAACCTAGTCCTTAGGGCAAAGCTATGAGGGTGGTTGTGAGAGAGAAAATATGGTTTTACAGGGAAAGAACTGAGAAAAAACTGTTTTGAAGGCGATGACTGTGGCACAACTTGACATGCCATAAGGGCAAACAGAAATAGTACCATGTACCTAAAAATAGTAGAAAAGCACATAGTAATTTATAGTAGTTAGAAGTTACATCTGTTTGGCCTAGGAAATAACCGTTTTCTCAGCAATTTATCAAAGAAACTTTCAAACCAAAATCATATACGCTGTTGTTAAAGAATATTGATTTGAATAACGGTTGCGATACTGAGGTCTAATGGCTTGTATTTCCCTACAATAGTAATTACATTTAACTTCTTAGCTAGATGCAAATGAATTGTAATTGATTTGTACTTTTTCTGGTTCTAAAATAATTTCTTATCAGAGATGTTTTGTATCAAATTTTAAAATATGGGTTTATACAAACACTGTCTCTACAGAAGTATTTCGTGTGTTAAAAATCGTATTTGTTTGTTTCTTATTTAAGTGGTGCTTGTTCTCAGCATGTTCTTCCCCTTAGGATGCAGCAATTACGTTGCATAAAACCTGAAGGAATGCCATCAGAAAAATCCCACTTACTGTACAGATTCTTTGTATTATTTTGGCAATATCGTTTCACTGATCTAAGGGCATCTAAAAGGATCTAAACTAAACAAAAAGGATGCAGGTGGAGAAAGTTTTGTTCCCTCTGTTGCTATATTCTTAACTTGCCTCTTGTAATGATCATGGGAGTCATTTGACCCAACAGCAAGTAATGACAAAGCACTCATGGCACAGAAAAATAAATCATTTTCTGCTAGTTTTGCTCCCTGAACTGGCTTAAGAGAAAAATCAGACAATTGCCATGGTTGGGGATAAAGGAGAAATGGAGTGAACTCATCCTTTCGGTGGCAGCTAGTTAGATGTGTCATGAAATCACCTTCTGCAATCCGTTCTTTGTAAGACTGTGTCAGCTGTGAAACGCATGGTAGAAACTGAATTACGGGAAAAAATCTCTCAGTGTTCTGACGAAAAGAATCCCCATGTAGTATTCAGTCTGGCATCCTCTAAAGTACTGTCAGTTGGCCGTACAATGGGGGACGAGAAGGGAGAGAAAGAATGCAGGCTTTGGCAGTGTCATTTCTAGTCCTCTTGCCAAACACATCAACCCAGACATTGTCATCTTTGGCTTTTTAGGCCTTACCATGAAAAGAGGCCTCTCAAGCTGAGCTGTTTCTCAAAAACACAATTGAACGTTGAGAAAGTCTGAGTGTCTTTGAAGGGCAATAATAGGAGACAACATGCATAAGAAGCACCTACCCCATGTGCAGTAGCATGATTTTCAGAGTCAACACCAGTAACCAGCACCAAGTTGTTGTGAAAAACCTAGAGAGTTTATAAAAAAAATACATTTCTGCCATAGTGTGACTTCAACACTAGGGACACCATGCTAGCAGAGACATTCCCCTAAAATCCCTTCCTGCTTTAATGCTTGTGAGGGTCACGCAGGGAAGCCTGTTCTGATCTTCTTGAGCAATATCACTGAAAGGTCCTTCTGGGGGCCTTTCCTGGGTGGAATATGAAATAAAGCAGTTGCTTTTCTGTAGTGTTCTACCTGTGAGAAAGAGTTCTGTTGTAGTATCAGGAAAACTGTATACACCAAATAAAATTGATGTCAGAGCCCTGCGGGAGAGTTGACTTGTTTGTGAGGGAAATTTACTTTGCAGTGTAATGAGGACTAAAAAGAGAAACCACCTGGCTCACCTGCAGAACAGAATACCTTGCTCTTGGTTGATTTTTAACTCAGAATAATGCTATTGATATTTAGGACTTTTTCTGGCTTATCTGGTTCGTTCCTTTTGGGCTCAGTGGGTGTTGGCTTGAGAGTGTTTTCTTGCCTGCATGGTTTTCCTTCTTGCTGAGAAGCTACTGAGCTACGAACATGTCTTCAGCATAGGATTACCTCAGATTTCTGCAAGAAATGGTTAGTATGCAGCAGTTGAAGGCAATATTTCACAAATAGGGACTCTGTCTTTCACTGAAGATGACATCGAATTCCATTTCACTAAGTGGCTGCGACTTAGTTTTCCAGATGCCTTCTGGCTATAATTAGTTAACATGCACCTTTCTTGCACCTTTTCTCTTGTTCCTCAAAGTGGAATCTGAGGTTGGTAGGGAAAGACCATAATAATCTTCGGTAGTTCCTATTGGTGGAATGTGCATCTTTTTAGAAGTCTGCTTCTTGTACACATCCAATTGATCTTCTCAGTTTGTATCTGCAAAGAGGTAATACCCCAAAACATAACCAAACTTTTATATTCATGTCTAATTGTTGTACTCAACCTCTGTTGCTTGAGTTACTTCCAGGAGAATTTCCCAGACAGAACAGACAACTGCTACCTGTTAGGAAGATTGATGAAACATCAAAGGAAAGAACTTGTCTGAGTAAACGGATATGAAATTCCTATGGTTCCAACATTAGAGAACTTCATTTGGATGCCACACTGCAACAGGATAAATTGATTCCTTGTTGCCTAAGAATTCACCTGTGACAATGCTATAGGTCACTTTCCTGATAGTTTTTACGTTTAAATTTCTCAAATGTGACATTAATAGGATTACTTCGGATTTTTTTCCACGCTTCCCCAAGTGTTGGAGTCCTGAAACTGTTGACCAACATCATCATTCACCTTTAAAACTCTTGGAGAGCTCTTGGAACTTTCTGTTTGATTCACTTGTGTGTTCTTCAGTACAGCATTTGACTGCCTTTCAAATAATGTGAGCTCTTGTGGCAAGATGGCTATGCATATTTTACTGTGAGATTTAGACAGCTGTAAATATGTAATCAAGGATGGGTCTTATGATTTTTGCTTCACCTGGATGTGCTGTTTTATGTGGTGATCATTTTTGAAGAGCACTGCTTGCCATACAGTCGTGAGGTTGCTTAAGAAAGTGTTTTCCACCACTTGGAAAGGATCTCCTGGGCTGCATTCTTCTATTTTCACAGTTATATCTGGCATATGAAAAGGTTACAGCATTTCAATTTCCTGGCTAAGTTGCCCACTTGCTGTATTTTCATCTGCTGTTTGTTAGGTAACAATTCTTTTCCCCCCTAAGAAAATAAATGTTTCTGGACTATGCTGCAAGAAAGCACTGTTGAGCACTTCCTCTGAAATACTCTTGATGTGCGTAGGCAGATTTAATGCTAAGTTCAGGATATTGGGTTTCCAGTTCTTTTATTGAGACAGTAGCCATTTCTGATTCCCACAGTTTGGAGAGGATTACTTATAAAAGGATTCAGACTTGCACATGTTTGAAGGAAGAAATGGTCACCTTAATGTAAAATATATGTTTCTCTTGAAATGTATTCGATATGCAACCTATGACATAGTCCTGCTTTGAGAATGTAGAATGGCCCATGGAACATGTGAAGGCCATCCTTAGAGAGACAGTGTTTCCTGTGCAGACCCAGTGCCACTGGAGATACCAAGTTACGTTTTTCTTTGAACAGCATTGTGAGGAAATATAGCATAATGTCAGAAAGATGATAATTTCATGATCTTGAGTAAAGTTTGAGACAGAGTCTTAGTATCAGCTCTGAAGATGAGACCATCGACTAACCAACTAAGCAGTGAATATGGTGACAGACATCAAGTAAATGATCCTGCTGAACTTTCCTTGACACAAATTTACAAAAATATATATTTATATGCATATGTGTGCGGGGATATACATTCTTCTTTTAAGAGTTCAGAAATTTGCTTCCTTTCAAAGCTGTTTACAAGAATTTTAGGTGTTTTGGATACTTGATATCTACCTGGAAAAATTTACAGTTTATTGGGAGCAAAATATTTTCATAGTCATAAAAATGACGCCTTAATGTACTTCCAGCTTATTCGTATTTGGGAGGACCGTCACATACCTTTGATTTAAAAGAAAAAAGAAAATTCTCCTGACAAAGTCTGAAAACCTTATTTGGATATTGCAGCGATACATTAATGCCTCAAGGCATTAGTATGATCAATACGAATTATGACTGAAATACTTGTATAACATCTTTCATAATGAATATGCAGTGACTCTGTGGGTGTTTTCACAGATTAAAAACATAGCTAGATGAAGCCAGTAGTAAACTTGCATGTTTGTATTCCCTCCTTGACTCAGCAATAATGATTTTGGTTACTTAAAATATCTTGCTCATTGTACTGTTCAGTTTTTATGAAGGATGGATTTTGAAGATGAAACAGATGTACTTCCTTTCTTTGCTAGGGAGTTTTAACTTGTGCTGTTCTTTTTAGGGTCGTGTGATAAAGGGGTCCTACAAGTTCCATGCCATCATCACAACATTTGAAATGATCTTGACTGACTGCCCGGAGCTGCGTAACATTCCATGGCGTTGCGTGGTCATCGATGAGGCCCACAGGCTGAAAAACAGAAACTGTAAGCTTTTGGAAGGACTCAAGATGATGGACCTGGTCAGTGTGTACATCTTTTACATTTGCGTCTTCTGTATTTCTATTATGGTTTCATCAAAAAGTAAAATAAAAGGTGTTCTTCTCAAGTGAAAGCATTGAGTGCTCAGAAGAATGAGGGAATGCACCTGAGAAGGTCTTTAAAATATCTGGAAGCATATGCATACCTTGAATTTAGGAGTGCTGATGTTTCATAAGTCTCTTCATGGATTTGGACCAAGAATTACATGAATTCTATTAAGAGAACCAAGATAAATTTGTTGTTCGCTTTCTCTCCTTTCATGTTACTTACTTTATAGTCACTTCTTCACATAGACTTGTATTTAAAGGTATACTATGGTTAGGTGGCCGAATGCAAGTGTGAGAGTTAAACTGCTCTGCATTAATGTCAGTTTTAATGTTAATTTGCTGTGTGGCCATAAGGAGCTTCTTTCAGACTGGCTAAGGAAAGGAAGAGAGAGTTGATTTCTGATGCTTACATAAATATGTATTACATTAATACACACATTTTGTGCACATAAGCACACAGAGAAAAATAAGACGATGGTTTTTAAAGATATTTACCATTTAAAAGCGAAAATGTTGGTGTTTTTTTCTTTTGGCCTGAAGATTCTTTAAAAATGTGAGAAGAATGCAGTCATGCTAAGTTAATACCTGGAACTCAAAATATCTTATTTCTGATAAGAATGAAGAGACATAAATATTAGCTTACACAAGCACTGGTAACCTATAAATCACTTCTAGTTTCTTTTTGCCCTGTTTGTTGAACAGTACTTGTCTTGAAGGACTCTTGAGGCTTAATGAATGAAATTTTGTGAAAATGCTCTATACAATCTGTTTTCCTTATTATAGCTGATAATAGAGAAAAGACAAGCTTATAGGCATGGGTGTAGACGGAGATACGGGCTTTCTCACTTCAGTTCTTGTCCTACTACTAAATTAGTCTTTCACCTTGGGCTAGTGCTTAACCTCTCTGGGCTCCTCCTCTAAAGCAGTATGCAACTTTTCCTCTTGTCTCTGCCAGTCTCATGCTCTGTTGTATGTAGATGGAAAGCAGGACTCTGCTTCAGGTTTCCTGTGTTGGAAGCTTACATCTACCCTGAAGAGATTAAAGTACTCAGATATATTGGAGCTGTAGTAAATCGATGGATTTATACTGGAAGTGATGGGATAAGTTCAGCTGTTATTTTGCCATTGTATTGTATTTGTGCCATTGTTCATTATATTTGTGAAAGAGCTGGAATGTTGTGAGTCAGTAAAATCTCTTCCTTTATCTGGAGGACTTTTGAAGGTGCCTAATTATTGATGTATTTTTCTGGGCTATTGCTGAAGGAAGGTCAGAATACTACTTAGAAATGTGTTGAAAAGACCTATATGAAGGGGGAGCTCTATGTTGGAGGAGTGGAGAAGAAGCAAAGATGAGAGATAATGTATGGGGGAAAGAAAGATAATTTTGTTTATTTCTCCATTGAAAATGAATTTAGATGGATTCCTAGGCAATTATTTCTTAACCTTTCAGGAACATAAAGTGCTGCTTACTGGAACCCCTTTGCAAAATACAGTAGAAGAGCTATTTAGCTTGCTTCACTTCTTGGAACCAGGTCGCTTCCCATCAGAAACCACGTTCATGCAAGAATTTGGTGATCTGAAAACTGAAGAACAGGTAAACTTCTCCTGCACACTCACTTTTCTATTTAGATATTGTGAATTTATCCACTGTATTATATCTGAACTTCATTACTTGTTTTTTACTATTTACTATTTACTTTTTGGAAGACCATAGTAGTTTTATCCCTGTTCTTTTGTTTGTTTTCATTTTGTTGAGTTGTTTTGCTTCTGACCAGAAGTTGTTTTGCCTTATCACTGTGTTTTTTTATCCTTTGTCCATTGGTCAAGCAGAAATGGGGAAAGTTTCTGCTTGTTAAAATGTGGTGTTTAAAAATGGGGGTAGGGTGTCTTGTAACAGTTGTTGGATGAAAACACTTCTAGAATTGCTTGTTTGCTCGAAGAGAATTAGCTTGTCAGTTGACATTCTTCCTTAAGTGTCAGTATCAGAGTGAGGGGACTGTCCTGTAACTTCTGTGAACATCTGTGAGCTTTATCAGTGACTTCTGTGCAAACAGGAACATACTCAAAACTTAGTTTAGCAAGAGGCAACCAAATGGAGGGAGGTTTTTTTGACTGACTCAGAAACAGATTTCTGAAGCTGTCCAATAAAAGAAATGATAAATCAATGAAAAATGAAAGACTCTCTCAGTGCAGTGTGTTTTAGATCTAAAATGTGAAAGCTGATGATGATGATATATAAAATTTCCATTTCTGCTTGTTGAAAATATTAAAACAATGTTTCATGTTTAAAACATTAAAATGTTTTAAGAAGTCAATAGGTAACAGTCAAATCACCTTAACATTAGGAGTTAACTGACGCATGGTATCTTAATTTACACATTTTAATTTGGCCCCATGATAATCTAAATTCATGATTGCATGCATTTTTGTGTGCAACTTTGTTGGTTTTGTCTGAAAATTGAATTTCTGATATTTCTCACTTTTAAGTGCTTGAATTTGTTAACTTTCTTTGAGAGCAACTCTTTTACTCTTTCATAGGTAATAGTCTAAATTGCAAAACCACTCTCTCCCCAGACCCTTACCCTTAAATCATAGCGTGTTCTGGGGAAATCCTAGGATATATTTTCACAGATTGTGCAGGCAGTTGCATGCTAGTTAGGCTGGACTCTGACCTGATTGGAAGTGAGCCAGCTCTGATCCAGAAGCCATGTAGCTCTGTTAACACAGCGTTTGAGCTGGAGTTAATATGTCCGAACTCTCAACATAGCTTTTGTCTGGCCAGCTCAAAACGTCAGCAGGGCAGAACTGGAAATTTGTGAAGCCATACATGACAATATTGTTAAAATAATGCCATCGTCCCTGAGCAGAATTGGAGCCTGGATTGCTTGGGCCAACAAGTTTTGGAAGAAGTGCCTTCTCTGTCAGTGCACCATTAGATGTTTTCAAATTGGATTTATCTTTCAAGTGGTGGGAGAGATTCCATGTTAATGAGTTAGGTTTTCTCCTCCATTCCCTGCAATCCTGTTCAATGTATTCTTTTGTTCATCCCTCCATACTAATTTATCTTCTTTCTCATAAAGTTGCTTTGTTACTAAGGGAATGATGTGAGTTCAGGAGAAAGTATCTTTTGTTCATGTTTCTGCTGTGCAGCTCTGCATCAGGAGATTATGACTGATTTCAGGTTAATTTATCAACTCTTCAACACTGAGCTGATTTGTACTCCACGAGGCAACCTAAACCAACCTTAATGCCAGTCTTTTTCTATAGGGAATATTCTTGAGTTTTTTATGTCAGGGGACTTAAGAAAAACTTTAAAAAATTTAGCTTTTTTCTTTGGAGGAAAATGGACATTTCCTTTCCTTCTCTGCTATCTAGGACATGTCTTAAAGTATATGCTACAAAACCTGGAGACACTAAAAATGATCAGTGCGTTAAAAATTTAGAGAAATAAAATGATTTCATTTTGAGACCAGGCCTAAATAGTGTTCTACTTCAGTGCATGTCAAAACTAAGGAAATAAGAAAATAATTAGAAACAGATACATGAAGGGAAAAAACTAGCATTAAACACTCTGTTTAGTGGTTAGAAGTTAACTGCAAAGCTTGATCTTAAAGTCATATTTGCTTATATAGCTGTGCTTACTTAGGATTAGCTTTGCAAGACTTCTGTGCAGTACTGTCCTTGTCTACAAAAATAGTTTTAAATTGAAGTCTGTTTAATAACATGCACTGAACGGAATTGATGCACACTAAAAATTTACTTTAGAAATGTGTATCTCACTGAGTTAACAAGGAGAACTCAGTCTGTAGGTCATTGAGGAAAGATTTTTTTTACCTTTTTTTTTTTTCAAATGCTCTCTACTTGTGATCTAAGGTAGGAAACGGGGGTTAGAATTAAAGAAATTGAAAAATAAATATTTGAATCTGTATAGTTTTTAATTCAGTTATTTACTCAACTTGCATTTCCTAGGTGCAAAAACTCCAAGCTATTCTGAAACCGATGATGCTGAGACGTCTCAAGGAAGATGTAGAAAAGAACCTGGCCCCCAAAGAGGAAACCATCATTGAAGTTGAGCTGACAAATATTCAGAAGAAATACTATCGTGCTATTCTTGAAAAGAATTTCACATTTCTTTCCAAGGGTGGAGGTCAGGCAAATGTACCTAATCTTTTAAACACTATGATGGAACTAAGAAAATGCTGCAATCATCCGTACCTTATTAATGGTAGGCCTCCTGTTTTTCTCACTCAAAAAAGGATTGTAAGGAAGTTCAGTGAATTAGAAATTGTATTTTAGTATGTCTTTCTATTTATTCATTTATTTTACGTAGAAAATGAGATAACTTTTTGGGTTCTCTTAAGATACGGGTGTCTGCTAGTCAGGACAGCATTGCTTTTGAAGACACCTGAGCTGCTTTTTTCCAAGGCTTCCTAGCCAGACAGAATCAGTATTGGTATTATCAGGTTTTCCTTTCTGTTATTTCTGACAAACAAGACAGCGGTTATCATGCAGGCTGTTGGATGCCGGCATAAATACGGCAATCCATCCTTCGGAGATACAGTTAGTGCTCTGTGGAAAGAAAATAAGTAGCAGCTATGAAATAATAACCTAAAATTGCTGAGTAAAAGTTGTGGGGTAAGAAATGATGATCAGGCACGCTTTTGTGGCCACATGTTGTCAGTTCATTTTTCTAATTTAACTAGTCAGATTTGTTTGAATGTCATATTAGACTTAATGACGAATGCTCTCTTTCAGTGTGATGCTGTTGGTTTTGGATCAGGATTATCTATGGCAGGAATTACATGATGAGCCAGTTACATATAGCTGCCTGAAGTATGCTAAACTGTATGGCTTGGTGAAATCAAATCTTCTCTTTGAGCATGTAACACAAGCCTCTATAAAGGGCTGTATTCTACTACTTTCTTGTTTCCCGACTCTTGTGTGGTAGTTGGCTTAATGCTGGTTATAAGCTTCATGGTGAAAGACTGTTTAGTTCAAGAGCCATACGTGACTTCAGGTTTTTTACTGTATGACTTCTATATTGCGGTGCTTATGGTCTTTTTCTTGGACATTTTTTGTTTAACTGGGGGGGGGGGAAACGCTTAAACTGTTTCACAAAATGACATCTAATTATATTTCATGCACAAGTAATTATTCCAAAGACTTGATACAGGGTTACTCCAAAATACTTCAACCCAGCCATGCTGGTGAGCTTCTCAGTTTCTAAACTTGGATAGGCATATAATAAAGTCGCTATGTAGTTCTGGTAGGATTTTTTTGTTTGTTGGTTGGTTCTTTGTTTTAAGTTAATCTATTTTATAAATGAGTGTCCTAGAAAATGATTCAGGATGTTCAGGTTATGAGCTTCTGAACTTGATGCTTTTTATATTTTTTTGGTTTTCAGCTAGTTTTGACCTTGCCATTGTATTTCCTTATTTCATGTTTGCTAAGAGAAATAACGTGATTGTTTTGCTGCTGCTTTGTTTTGTCAAATAGAGTTCATGCGTAGTACCTGCAGTGTTGCCTACAGCAGTGATTTTTTTTTCCTCACCAGTGTTGTGTCGTTTGTTTTCTGTTAAAGACTATTGAAGTCCAGGTGGCTATATAGAGAATTTCAAGTGGTTTTTGATGACTGTATCTTAACCCTAATAAAGGGAGATGGGGTTGTCTCTTGTGTGCTTTTGCCTTTAGAACATTTTTTGTGACTTTTGAACATTTTGACTTGCTTAGTGTAATGCAGCAACATGGCAGGTGGGTCAAGCCTTCACATTTGAGGGAAAAATAAATAAATCCTGACTATTGTTAGTGTGGGGGTTGGAGTTAAAAAAATACGTTCTTTGTACTTCTAGGACAGAAAATGCTCTTACATCCTGAGGTTGTCTGGGCCTGGGGTTTTCTTTTGTTGGTCAACAATTAACATCTTTGTACTTAGAGTGATGGCACAAGTTTATTGTCATTCTACCAAAAGGTCTTGCAGTGCTAGTACACAGTGCTGCGTAGTGTTCTCCTGATGAGTGATTTCTTGCAGTAGCAGGTTCTTGAGACTTAACTGTTTTTATAAAGGTGTTCCTGAATCAGTCTCATTTTCTTCCAAGTTTACGGGTTTTGGAGCAAGCGGTGCTGCATGTGTATTTGAATATGCAAGTAGAATACTGTATGTTTTGTTGTGCATAAAAGTTGCAAGCAAGTCTTCTAGAAAATCTTCAGTTAAGAGCCATAGAAGGTTATATGATGGAAGTGGTATGGTAAGAGTTGAATATGCAGTGGTTTTTTTTAGTTTGTTTCTTGATTGACTGATCTGTTCTGAGCAGGGGAAAATGGTGGTCTGCTGAGGCTGTCTTTGCATAGAGTTGTAGAGGGAGTGACTGCATTTTGGGTCTTTTCCAACCAAGTTGGG
This sequence comes from Rhinoptilus africanus, assembly GCA_013400135.1. NCBI lineage: Eukaryota > Metazoa > Chordata > Aves > Charadriiformes > Glareolidae > Rhinoptilus > Rhinoptilus africanus. Next base: position 108,373 of record VXBO01002881.1, read on the forward strand.
CAAAGCATTGTCTGTTATTTTTCTTGGAGCTGGACTCCTTGTTTTCCCCCTAGCAACCATTCTCAAGTGCTTATACATCATTCCTCTTTCTCTGTCTCCGAAAGCCAGCATTGGGGGGCGAGTGTCTCTGTACTTACACACCCTGCAGTCTTGAACATTGTAAAGGTTTCTTACTCTGTTTCTTATACCCTCCTGACCCCTGGAAGCCTCTCTAAATTATGAGTGGAAGTGGGGGTTTCCCTGATGGACTAAGTACGCATTCGCATACTTTCCTTTCATCCCCTTCTGAAAACCAGCTAGGATAGGAACTAGTGTTACAGACCTACAGGTACTACATCAAGTAGCTTTTAGGTAACAGGCTACTCAGTCTACATCACTTAATTGCAGTTGAAGTAGAAATGAAAAAGACAGGTGAGTCTCTCACAGGGTTTATCTAGGATAGGTTTATTGAAAGAGCATATTTTTGGAGGTCGTGGTCTGTAATGGAAGTGGGTCTTACTGAGACTAAACTCAGATACTGAAAATTTACCAGTTTGTGGGCTTATTGTGGTGTGCTTGGCTTAGGTGGTTTGCTTTTGCAGATGCTGAGTTTGCATATTGGTTTACTTCATAGTAGTGAAACTTAAATTTGGATATCAGAGTTGAGTAAGAAATAAATGATGTAACCAAGAAAGATCACTGAAGTTACTGCATATGACATACTTGACAGCCTACTATATCCTGAAATTGCCTAAGCTCAGCTGAGACTTACTATGCAAAATTCTGCCCATTTTACAATATGGGAAGTGATATGATCGAAGGGAACTTGAAGTGTCTGATTGTATTTTCACACGGGTTTATTTTTCTTACGTGCTAGCGATTAGGATCAGTAGTGCTTGGAGTAAGGAATCCAGATAATGAAAATTCAGGGAGGTAAAACTACCTTTAAGTATGGTCGCATCTTGAGTCCATTAAGTTCTGTAAAAGCTACAAGTGCCAGTGTATTGAGTAACACAGAGCTGTCAGGCAGCCTGCTTAGGGTAGTATCTAGTTAAGACACCCCATTACAGTAGGCACTGAACCAGCGATCACACAGGGAGGGTACGATAGTGCGTTTGTTTACAGCCATCTACTTAGAACTGGGATATGAGAGAGATGCTCAGCAGAAGCCTGGCAATAAGCTCTTCTTCCCCCCTCCCCCAACCCTCCCATCTTTCCTTGTGTTGTTCACAAGCAGTGTTGAAGCTGAATATTATACAAACCAGAAGTACCTTGCAAACTACATTTTGTTTAAAAAAAAAAAAAGCAAAAACAACTGAAAAAAACCTGCAAAAATCAAACCAAACAAAAAACCTCCAAACAAAGAGAGATTGAGAAAGCTCCAAATAAGAGTTTATTTGGATGTGAAATAAGTTTAGGGTGAAGATTTCTAACTTTTTACATAGCCAAGAGTAGTAATCTGATAATTCTTGAAATAGCCCACTCTTTGTGACATAAAAAATGGAATAGAAGCATAGGTGAAGTTGAAGAGACAACTTGATCTTGGCCTGTAGTCTTCAGGTAATCAGCAGTAGAAGGAAGTATTTGCTGCTCTGCTTATCATTCATAGGCAAAGGGGGTGGCAAGAAAGAGCTTTTAATTCTGTAAAGAATATATACAGTGGATAGCTTCATTAAACTGCACAAAAAAAAAAAATCAGAAAAGAAAGCTGAATAGAAGGTAAAGTAATCATTTCACAGCTGCTTATTCCTCCTCCCCCCTGAAATTAGCTTTTTCATTGTTTGGATTTTCATTCTATAATTAATAATGGAAGGAGCAGGTCCAGGTCATGCGTGTGTTTAAGCCTGGTTTCGGTTTTGGAGGCACAGACATCAAATGTGACTTGTATTCCTCATATTTTCCTGTGGAAACAAGATATTTTTTATTACGTGTTGCATTTAAGAAAGGATAGAAAAAACATTTTATTAGTTGGAAATGGTTTGCTTCTTCATCTTTTTTAAGTTTTTCATTAATTTGTGTGCATCAAATGGTTGCATTAATTTATTTAGGAAAGGGTTTACTCCTGTTTAAAAGAGGGGGAAAAGAAGAATGAATGTTCAAAGTGACTTTTTATTAACATTGTATTTGTGTGTATGTTTGCTTTAAATTTAAGGTTAATATTTTTTATAAATGTTTATTCACATAACGCTTAAAACATTCCTGCAGTTTCTATAGGGTATTGAAGGCGGCTCATTGTTTATTAATAAAGCCCTTTGCAGCGCTCATGTATTGCTGTCCAATCTTTGCAGGTGCTGAAGAGAAAATTTTGGAAGAGTTTAAAGAAACACACAATGCCGACTCTCCAGATTTTCAGCTCCAGGCAATGATCCAGGCTGCTGGCAAGCTAGTACTGATTGACAAGCTGCTGCCAAAACTGAAGGCTGGTGGCCACAGGGTGCTTATCTTTTCCCAGATGGTGCGCTGCTTGGACATACTGGAAGACTACCTCATTCAAAGACGGTGAGAGCAACAATATAATACAATTCTAAATAAACTGTGCTTTCCTCAGTGGCCACAGTATTTAACCTGTGAGTAATCCACATTGAAAAAAGATGAAATGCAAATGCTTTACAGTATTTTCTGTAGTGATCCGACTAAAGGGAAAAGCATACCTGCAAGTTGCAAGTAATGAGACTTTTCTTTCGTGTGAGTACAAAATGATGTCATATGGAGAGCTTTAAACCTCTTAATTTTCTATGCAGTTAAATGTTTTGGTGGCTCTAGAGTCTTTTAGCTTAAGCCTGAATGTTTATTTCATTCCTTGGAGTGAAAAGTCTGTTCTTTACCAAAAGGTGTAAAGCAGGAGACAAAAGTAGCATGTCTTCCACTGATGAAGTTAGTGGATATACGAACAGTCGCTCAGTTTGTTGTAATTACTTTGACCCTATATTAGCATATTTTCCTTTTTTTTTTTAATTGTGTATTCTTACAAAGAAACAATACCATTGTAGTAAAGTTCTCCTTATAAATTCGTCTTTATTTCAGGTACCCGTATGAACGAATTGATGGCCGAGTAAGAGGCAACTTGCGTCAGGCAGCTATTGACAGGTTTTCAAGACCTGATTCTGATAGGTTTGTTTTCCTGCTGTGTACAAGGGCAGGAGGTTTGGGCATTAATCTTACTGCTGCTGATACCTGCATCATTTTTGATTCAGACTGGAACCCCCAAAATGACCTCCAGGTAATATTACAAGAGATTACTGATATTTTTTCTTTACCTTTTTGCTGGGAAATTTTCTTCACCTACAAGACAAATCATCTGTTGTCCCTCTTTTAAAAGCATAAAGATTATTATTTATATTGCAAGCAATAACTTTAAAAGTTGTTGTATTGATTATTTTAATTTTTTTTCTTCCTTTTGTGACCTGTAACTGAGTATTTGTCTTTGTTTCATCAGGCTCAAGCACGATGTCACAGAATAGGACAGAGCAAATCAGTGAAAATTTACAGGTTGATAACAAGGAATTCTTATGAAAGGGAAATGTTTGACAAAGCGAGCTTGAAGCTTGGCCTTGATAAGGCTGTGCTACAATCTATGAGTGGAAGAGAAAACGCTACAAACGGGGTGAGAATTAATGTATTAAGGTGCATGATCAACAAATGCTATGGATGTGTAGCACTTTTCCTGCTTGTTTGCGTTTTATCTGGAGAACACTAGTTTTCAAATGGAGTACGGCATGTATTTTAAAGTAGGGTTAATTAAGGGCAAGGCCATATGAACTGGCTCAGCCTATCTAATGGCTCACTTACTGCCAAAAGGGGGCAGGTGGAGTCATGTTCCCTCAATCTTCATCCGTTCTCGTCATTCCACCTTTTACATTACCTTGATCCTGACACTTTTTGGAGTTCTTCTAGTCAGCTTTTTCTGGTGTAGCCTTTTTGCTTTAGCTTTTTGTCAGGCTAGTGAGTTAAATCTGCTCCCCGGAGGTGTTTAGCAGTCATCAGAGCCAAAGTAATGGGATTCAGTGACAATGAATTATTAAATCATTTAAGGCACTCATGTAACTTCACTCTAAGAATTTCGTTGTTTGTATTCTTTTAAAGGTGACTTCAGCATGAATATTTAATTGACCAACACCACATTATGTTAGTTTCAGTTCTTAAAATGCTAAATGAGGGGACAATCAGTATGATTATGCTGTCAGATGTACACATTGGCTGATGTCAAAAAAAACCCCAAAACCCTCTCTTACATGTTACAGGTGCAGCAGCTTTCTAAGAAAGAAATAGAAGATCTTCTTCGAAAGGGTGCGTATGGTGCTCTGATGGATGAGGAGGATGAAGGATCTAAGTTTTGTGAAGAGGATATTGATCAGATTCTCTTAAGGCGAACACACACAATTACTATTGAATCTGAAGGAAAAGGCTCAACATTTGCAAAGGTGTGCATTGACATTCATAGGAGAATTAATAAAATGTGAACAGGATAGACTGAAGTAGTAGTAAATTGCCTTCTGTGTCAGTGTAGTTTTTCAATGTACTTGTCTCAAGATGTTTTCCTCACAAACCTAAGAATCATAGGGTTGGAAGGGACCTCTGGAGATCATCTAGTCCAACTGCCCTGCCAGAGCAGGGCCACCTTACAGCAGGTTGCACAGGAATGTGTCTCCAGAGATGGAGACTCCACCACCTTTCTGGGCAGCCTGTTCCAGTGCTGTTTTGGGATATCTGTATCTCCAGTCATAATAGTTTCCAGGCTTACCTTTTTTCTTTCTTGAAACTAACACTTTATAAGTCCTAAGTATTGTATTTACCAGTGAAAATAGATATTCTTTATAGCATGCAGTTCAGAAACCAATGCATATGTTTTCACGTTTACTAGGCTAGTTTTGTTGCATCTGGGAACAGGACAGACATTTCCTTGGATGATCCTAATTTTTGGCAGAAGTGGGCAAAGAAAGCTGAGCTGGATATTGATGCTTTAAATGGAAGGGTAAGAGCTTTATGATAGTTCCTAGTACAATTAAATTGAAGATACTTCCCCACCTAAGTTTGTACGTTTTCACTTTCATTTTAGAATAACCTAGTTATTGATACACCAAGAGTAAGAAAGCAAACCAGACTCTACAGTGCAGTCAAAGAGGATGAACTGATGGAGTTTTCAGACCTGGAAAGTGATTCTGAAGAAAAGCCTAGCACAAAGCCCCGTAGGCCTCAGGACAAATCACAGGGATATGCAAGAAGTGAATGTTTCAGGGTGGAGAAGAACTTACTGGTCTATGGGTAAGGATATTAAGGAGATTAAATATACTGATTGTGGCTAAAGAGCTGAAAATATGGAAATGATGTATAATAAATAACTCATCCTTTTCTAGCACATGTTCACATAATCTCTTCCTGCATAACTGGTACTTCATTACGCTATATACACACCAGTGAGATTTTAAGGCGCTATATCTATAAAGTTGCTTATATAAAGTGTTACTTAGGTTAAAGTATCTGAGTGTCTCACAGATGGCTATGATCTCACTGGTAAGATATGTAGTTTTGTGATGGCTGAATATCTGTTTCTGGTTTCTCTTAGTGTAAAGAATTCCTGAGTTATCGAGGCTTAATCTCTTTTCTAAATGTTTTGGAGAATAGCTAAGTGTATTTGTAAAGAACAATGTGGTTGTGAAATCAACAGTCAATCTAGAGGTTTTCAACACAGATTCTGGTATTTCGGCATGAGTTAAATTCAGCTGTTTGATACTTTATATTTTTCCCCGTTGGATTTACCAATTTGAATTTTATCTCTTAGCAAGCAAGTAGCTATCTATGTTTGGCTGCTAACACAGTGGGTTTGGAATGACTGTCTTTATTTTAGGAAGTTGTGTACAACAATTGCTAATGATGGATTTTAGGATCAAAATAAGAATGATTTCCCCAAACCCCAGGATTGTAGCAATTGGTTGAATTTCCTATTCGTAGCTTACTGGGACCATTAGTTAAACATATGTACTTTATTATTTTGAGTGTAGTTCAATTGCAGCTTTACGAGCAGTGAACTTATTGCCTGTTCTGTAAAATAAACATTCTTAACTCTTTGGTGCTGGAGGTTGGACTCCCTGACGTAACCTGCAAATGCAAAATGCATTAGCGCTAACACAGGAGGTCCCAACTTGCTTGGTACCAGGACTTAAATTGAAAGTCACAAATGAAAATACCAGTGCCCTGGCTGTTGTATTGAACATATTTTTCTTATAGCTGGGGTCGGTGGACTGACATCCTCTCACATGGGCGCTATAAACGTCAGCTAACAGAACAAGATGTGGAAACCATCTGCCGGACTATCCTGGTATATTGTCTTAATCATTACAAAGGGGATGAAAATATCAAAAGTTTCATCTGGGATCTGATCACTCCAACTGCAGATGGGCAAACTCGAGCTTTGGTTAATCATTCCGGTATGTCTACCACAATCAAATAATGATGCTAGTAAATAGGAAAGAATTGCTTCAGTCATGCTATGTATTTAGTTTAAACTATAGCCATTCTGACATGTCGTAGGATCTTGTCACATTTTATGAGTAAGGTGGGCTTTGATTTGGTCTGCACTTAAAGGGAAAGTCTCCCTTAGACACTTTGTAGGATACAGTGTTCTTTCCCTTAAATCCGTTTTGAACAAATATTCTAGCATAATTTTTAAGTGGCACCTACTGCTGGAGTTAATCTCTTTCAAATTGCCATAAATCAGAAAGCTTGTTTCCTTATGGCTACTCTGATTCATGAGAGTTTTTACAAGAAATATTGATATAACACCATTTTCTGGCTAGCGCTCTGAATTTTTGAAATGTTCACACCTAAATTTGCATGAAAGTTTTGGTTGATTTTGTTATTTGCAATTTTCTGTACTGAATTATGTTGCTGCTCAGTTTTTGGTGGTTGTGTTCCTCACGAAGGAATTAATATAGCAGTGATACTTAGCTTTAATTCCATGTTTGTAACGTAGTTTGGGGTGAGAGCTTTTCTGTTCAGATTGTATAAGAAATATTGGGGTTTTACGTAGGTCTGTCTGCACCAGTGCCCAGAGGGAGGAAAGGCAAGAAAGTAAAAGCCCAGAGTTCGCAGCCAATGCTGCAAGATGCCGATTGGCTCACGACCTGTAATCCAGATGTATTATTTCAAGAAGACAGCTATAGGAAACATCTCAAACATCACTGTAATAAGTAAGTATTAATAAATAGTTCATTTAGAGGGTTTTTTTACTACATGATTTTGAAAAATCCACAACTTCTTTTGGATATTTTTCATAGAACGCAGGGCCATTTAATAGGATGTGAAGGCCATTATTACTTTTTAATTTGGGAATAATCGTCTTAAGAGATACATGGATACTTTTGTAAGCTCTTTCTGACCAATCAGTGCTTAAAACACAGTTCTGAAGAAAATTGTTTTCTACTTACTAAATAAGAATGGCATCAGATGAGGTTATTTTTTTTTACCATATAAAGGAAAGACTATATCCCTACTCTGTCTATTTTTCTTGACAATTGGCTCTCATGAAACAAAAGCTGTTTGTTTCTTACCCTTCTTGTGGGATCTCTCAAGCTGATGTCCTTTAGATGTTAAAACTCAAATGTCCAGTTTTTAATTTTCAGAGTTTCATGTAGTAGTTCACCTACACATGGGTGTATCTCTTCTCTACATTCTTTTTCTCCCTTCCTTTTTTTTGCTTTCAACATTATACAGAATATTTCTTCGTTCCTCTTTTGTTTGAGATAAAATTTCTCACCAAGTTTTCTTACCTTAATCAGTGTCCTGATTTGATTTTTGCAATTCTAAACACATTATTGAACTGAAAGCCTTTGGGGACAAAGGTCGTGGTATCTTGATTTGGGTGTTACGTTGTTTTACTGTTGTGTGAATGTCTCTTAACAGCTTCTCTTACAATCCTTTAGGTTTTGTTTTGTAGTATCTTGTTATTTTTGTGTCAGCTTTTGCCTGCAGTGTCCTGGTTCTCTATCTCAGTTTTGCTACTGAACTGTTGTCTCAGAAGTGTCTTAGTTTGGGTTTGGAGGGGAGGTCGTTTGGTTTTTGGGCTTTGGGGGTTTGTTTTGTTCTGTTTTTAAATTTATACTCTTCATTGTATAAATACACCATACAGATGTAATGTGGTGTTACTGAAAGGTCGTCATTACTTTGTGTTTTGACTGTATATTGTGTTTTACTAATACTGTTTATTGGAAAGAAATTATTGATTTGAAAAGTACCTGTGGCCTGTCAATAGGGGGTGTAATGTGAAGGAGGAAAGGCATATAAGGGGTTTATTAGCTCGTTTCCAGATGCTAACCAAGCTTAAATCTCAGCTGATGAAAACATATACTTACAGAATTAAGTTAGCAAGCGCACATCCAAATAAACTGCGTTCTCATTTTTTTCTGAACTGTTACTCCAATCTGTTATTACATTTCACTTGCTCTTAAAGTAATTAAATTCTTTCTTGTAACATTATTTCAATCTCTCAGGTAACATGTCCTCATTACTTGTAATATCGGTTTGCAGATCAGACTTAAACTCATTTTTAAAATATTGCTCCTGTAATAAAGCAGTAGAACAATTACAAGGGTAGGAAAGACTGATAAATCACCATGCAAGAATGTTTTCAGTTGCTGTCTTTTTCCTTCACTTCCACCAGGACTAAGTGAATCATAGAAGCAACATGTTTAGCTCAGGTAAAACCAAACAGAGGTGGAAGGCAATTAATAGTCTGAGTAATTTCCATCAGAAGGCAGCAGTAGCAAAGCGCTGTAGGAACTGGTGTCCTCTCCTTATGTAATACGTATGCTGTTTTAACAGATAGGACTCCAGCGCAAAGATCCTCTCTTGTTCGGTTAATGCTGGGGTTTTTTTTCCTGCTCCTCTTCTTTGGCTTGATGTAACAGCTGTTATTGCTTAATACTAAGATGATAGAAACCCTCAACAGCTTATTTACATAGCCACACAGGCAGCAGGGACACCTTACTGGTCCCAGTTATCACGCATACAAAAAGAAGCATGTCTGACATGTTTTGAATTGCAGACATGACCTTCATTCAAATCCCTGCTCTTCCAAGGTTTGCTGGAATAACACGGGTAAAACTGGGTGCTGCTCTGGTTGCATCGGATCTCTAATGAGGAGCTCTCAAAACTGGTGGTGGTCTAAATTTTTCATGCAAGTGGGTGATCAGATTACTGCCTCTGAGGTCACCCTAGCTGTTCGGGAGCAGCAGCAATTCAACAGTTGCCGTGATGGATTTGGGTACAGTGAGAGGGCAGGCTGAATAATCTCCGTTTTAGCTGGTACTGATTTTACTTCATGAACTAGGCAGCAGGGGGTGCCCTGAATTGGGTAAACATAGGAGAGTGGGATTATTTTCAGGTAGATACTTTTTTCTACAGAGATGACCTCTTTTCTGGTCTCCTTGAAAAGCCAGTGTCTGCCATTCTCTCTCCTGCCAGCTTCAAGTATGACCACACCACCTGACAGCCCTTCCAAAACCCACTGTAGTATGGCAGAGACAGGGAAAAATAAACACGGGCAATGAAGATTTTTCACTTCCTTGTAGCACTTAGGTTGTGCATGGGTAAAATTAAATAGCAGTTTTAACTATAAAGAGTAAAAATAGTTAATATCTCCCAAGGGAAATGAGGGATTATTCCCCCCCCACTCCCCAATTCTCGGAAGCAAAAAGTTGTATAATCTGAAAAACCTGACATTCCATATTGAGGGTTTATTGTAAGGTAGTAAAACCAGATTTTATATCTCGTTTATTCCTACAACTTCTGATGTGCTTCCAAAAATGGTATTAAGGCAGCAGCTGAGGAAATTTTATGAGATAATGAAGCAGAACAGTTACTGAAAGCCATCTGCTCAGTTGTTTACAAACTTGCTTCAATACTTCAGAGGCAGTGGTAGAGTACGTGTCTAAACTTCACAAGCTGCACTAGGTAGAACTAAATGAAATGCGCCGGGGCCGGGCTGAGCTGGGTCCCTCTCTGTGCAGTGTAAGCGGTTGCCAGGCAGGCCTGTTGGAAGCCAGCAGAAAGCACCACACAGAGGTGATTATGTGCCACCATCTGTCACGCTTCAAGCCTACCATACAGCATGGCTAATCAGCCTTGGCAGGATGATGGATGAACAGCAGCAGCTGCCAAAAGCCACTGTTGGCAAACAGTCCTGAAGTTAAGAACTTTTTCCCCCTTCTGCCTTCCTCTCCAGGGTCCTGCTGCGTGTCCGCATGCTCTACTATCTACGACAAGAAGTTATAGGGGACCAAGCAGACAAGATCTTAGAGGGTGCTGACTCAAGGTTAGTGCAAGTGCAGGTTTATTTTTTTGCTTTGTGACGCTGGCTTTTATAAAGTACACATACTGTAATAATGCAGCATTTAAAGGTTGTCACACTTTATCTTTTAAATGTCTATTTTCAAGCAGCCTTAGTATTTTACCCAGGGCAGTGGGTAATTTTCTTGGGGGAGGAAACGATGTGGGAAATGAGAGGAGGATTTTCAGTTCTGCTAATAATGAAGGACTATTCTATCTCAATTTAAAAAAATGAAAAAAAATATACTAAGACCTTAAAAGAATCATATTTGGATAACCATTGGCATTCCACTCCCAGAATAACCTGATGATTTTTATTTTTTGTTGTTGTTGTTTGTTTGGGTCCTTTTTTAACCGTCCCAGTGATTTTTCAATGTATTTCAATTTCTGTGTTGGGTTTTGGGATTTTCCCCACAACCACTACCCCAAAATTAATTTTTCAATTCAACAGCATTTTGTTTGGCTTTTTTAAAAAAAAAAAAAAAAAAAGACAAAAACATCTTTGCTCAGGAATACCTTTGAGAATGTATATAATGCTGTCTTCACAGTGAAGTAGATGTATGGATACCTGAGCCATTCCATGCCGAAGTTCCTGCAGACTGGTGGGATAAGGAGGCGGATAAATCCCTTTTAATTGGAGTGTTCAAACACGGTAAGTGATGTCTCACTCTGAACAAAACTCAGTTGTAAAGCTTTCTGTGTGTAGGACTGTTCAGTCATAATATTAACAAGTATTGTTCCAAAGAACTGTTGGCTTGTATCTCTCTTTTTTTTTTTTCTTGCCTGCATTAAAAACCTAATAGGAGCTGTAAATATCAGATGCTGTTTTTAAATGTTTGCAGAACATTTGAGAAGAAAACATTACTTTCTTGGCTGTAAATAAAACAAAACCATATTTGTTTAAATAATAGCCAAATAGTAAGATAGATCTCCATAAACTTTGCTTCCAGCACTGCTTCACTTGCTAACTCTGCCAACCAGTGTCAAAGTGGACGGTGGGCTTAACCTCTGCTATTAATCTGTACAAGTGCCTCCTGGGCTTTGTTCCAAGCAATATTTCACAAATGTCAGTGTTGAGAACTCCCGGCTCCCTTGAGTGGGATGCAGCCTTGTTAACTTTGAAAGGCTGGGGATGCAGAGCTGGCATGATATATACAGTGAGCGATTCCTGATTATAATCCCAATTCTCTGGAGGTCGCAGAGGTATTCTCAGCAGCCCAGCCTGACTAAAGGGGAGAATGATGGCTTATAAAACCTTTCATGATTACAGTTTGGCTTGAGGCTCTACAGCAGTTAGGAGCAGTGTGTTGTAGTACAAATCCTAATTGAATTGTGCTGTTCTGCCTATGTACAGCAGCTCTGTTTTGTGGGCTCAGCTGAGGCAAGTCTAGTCTAAAAATCATTTTCCTGCAGTGCACTGTTGGGATCTGCCATTTTCCATCTAGTCAACTTGGGCAGTAAAAAAGCAAACAGCAGTTTGAAAACCATAGAGGGAACAGTGTCATCTTACTGACATGCATCATCCTAAACCTAATAAGACAGGTTCGTTGGCCTTACGTATAACCCATGTATACAGCATTTTTGCAGCCTACACTGAGGGTTCCAGCAGGGCTGGAGCTATGGAAAATGCATGTGTGTGTGATTCCATTCGCATCTGCGTGTTTCCAGTATGGAGTATTGAATGTGGAGAACCACTGACAAAGTCATATAGGAAACTTAAAGAAGTTTTTCACTTGTGAAAGATTTTTACTGTACCTTACAAAGACATTAAATTAAATCCTTTTTTCAGTATCTACTATTTGTTAATGTTATTGATGTGAAAATGTTTCTCTGCTGATGGAATTTACCAGTATGAAAAATGAATGGAATGGTTGTTTCCAGCATGGTGACAGCTCCTTTGTTTTATTTAAGCATAAATAGATTAATTCGGAAAAATGTGCTTCTGTTGCCTAAACCTGTTCTATTTGCTGTTGGTCATAGCTTTTAAAAAAAAATTTGTCTTCTGCTCTGCACGCAGGTTATGAGAAGTACAATTCTATGAGAGCTGATCCAGCACTGTGCTTTCTGGAACGGGTTGGCATGCCTGATGCGAAGGCCATAGCTGCCGAGCAGAGAGGGACAGACATGTTAGCAGATGGCGGTGATGGGTAAGGAGGACATGAAAAAATGAATAAACTTTATCAGCATTGTATATATTGGCATGAGTTCATATGTCATATTTTGCTTACATCTTGCCTGAGGATCTGAAGTGATCATGTGATGTAAAAAGTACATAGAATTGTTTACACAGTTGAGCAGGAAATATAAACGTGTAACTTGGTACACAATAGTGATGGCTTTTGTAGCTTTTTTGCTTTTGTCCAGAAAATCATCCCCCTCTCAAAAACAATATTTCTTCTAAATATTTTATAGCGGTGAGTTTGACAGAGAGGATGAAGATCCAGAATACAAGCCAACCAGAACTCCTTTCAAGGATGAAATTGATGTAAGAACTTCAACTTTCTTTAATTACGAATGTATAGAATTATAACTGATTTTCTGTGTTTATCTTAATGCGCAGTTCTTAAGTTTGTGAGCTACCAGATAAATACACCTTACAAAGATTGTTTGCTGCTTTATTTGAGAGATGACATATTTTTCTCCTGAAATGATAACATATGGTCAAAACTGAAAACTAAAATAACTTCTGTCTTCTCCCCAAGGAATTTGCAAACTCACCTCCAGAAGACAAAGAGGAGTCCGTAGAAATACACCCAAGTAAGACTATAGCAAAGAAATTAAAAAGGCAAAAATGGACCATTTAGTGAAAGGTGGACTGTTTATTTACCACATGAGGGGATAGGCTGTGTTTTGGGAAAACATCACCGTAAACTTTCTGCTACCAATTCTACTACTTTCTTCATGCTTCACATCTTACAAAATAATTATTTACTGTCTTTGAATAATCCACATTGTGGCTTTCTGGGTTTCTAATTACACAGTAGAAATTGTGATGATAAAGACCGGATGTTTCATAATGCAACCGTTGATGTTTTTGCCGAGATAATCTTGGGAGTTACAGATATGTTGTTTCCTCAGTATGGAGGAAAATTGCCAAGCTTAAGTGAGAATAATAAAGTGGGAAATTGTGAGCATAGGTGTTTCCTCAGAGGCAGAATGATCTTCTTAGTAATATATTTAAAGATGCATTGCATTAATTTAAATACTTACAGAATTCATAATGTGTTTGTATTCATAACATTGAATAATAATGCTTGATGCTTATCTCTAAATGCTTCACAAGCATTTCTGAGTTCTTAGAGTTGGATGGTTTGATTTCTGTTCTTTATTTCCTACCAATGTAGTTACCCTGTTTTTAATTTGTTATGCACCAATATTAATGAGGCATATGTTCTTATCAGATAAAACATGGATCCGGTTCTAGCCATGGAAAGTTTGAAATGTTTAGTGGTGGTTTTGCAGTGCACAAATACTTCTCTCTTCTCTAGACAAGCACAGTGAAAGCAATGCTGAGTTAGGCCAACTCTACTGGCCCAACACTTCAACCCTGACTACCCGTCTGCGTCGCCTCATTACTGCCTATCAGCGCAGCTATAAAAGGCAACAAATGAGGCAAGAGGCACTAATGAAGACTGACCGCAGGAGACGTCGGCCTCGGGAAGAAGTGAGGGCACTAGAAGCAGAACGGGAAGCTATAATAACTGAAAAACGACAAAAGTGAGTTTCTCAGTGATATCTATCTTTAAATCTCATTTGAGCTTGTGTGTCACCAGTACTGTCCTTCTGTTTTGAAAGAATAAAATAAGGGGGTTTGGGGGCATCCACACTGTCTTTGGACTCTGGTTTATTCAGTGGCCTCACTTCTCTTGCTTCTTCCTTCACTAGATGGACAAGAAGAGAAGAAGCTGATTTTTATCGTGTGGTGTCTACTTTTGGAATTATTTTCGATCCTGTAAAACATCAATTCGACTGGAATCAATTCAGAGCATTTGCCAGGCTTGATAAAAAGTCTGATGAAAGCTTGGAAAAGTATTTTAATGGCTTTGTGAATATGTGTAGACGAGTGTGCCGAATGCCAGTCAAACCGGATGATGGTAAGTTTTAACTGACTGGAGGAATCAACATGACTGTTATGAGACAGTGGGACTGTTGAAACTTCATGTCCACGTGTAAGGGTCCAGGGTTTCAAAATGGGTGTACATTCAGTCGATGTTAAACAATACAAATCGTTGTCGTTGCAGAACCACCTGATCTTTCCACTATGATTGAGCCGATCACAGAAGAGCGTGCTTCTAGAACTTTATATCGTATAGAACTGTTGCGGAAAATCCGTGAGCAGGTTCTCCATCACCCGCAGTTGGGAGAGAGGCTAAAACTTTGCCAACCAAGCTTGGACCTGCCAGAGTGGTGGGAGTGTGGTAAACATGACAAAGACTTACTGATTGGTGCTGCTAAACATGGAGTCAGTAGGACGGATTATCACATTCTGAATGATCCTGAACTCTCTTTTCTTGAGGCTCACAAAAACTTTGCTCAAAACAGAGGGACGGGGAATGTAAATACTGTCTCATCTGTAAACCCTCTGGGCGCTGGCTGCAGTCAAACTCCACCTGTTGTCCCATCCACACCAGTACAAGAAGAAAAGACTACAGAACAAACAGAGTCTAAAGTTGAAGGGTCTGAAAATCCAGCAGCCAAAGAAAAGCCTGATATCAAAGAGGAGACAGATACTGCAGATAAAGACACTAAACCAGACTGTGATGCTGAGGCTGAGCCTGGCTCTGTTAAATGTGAATTGAAAGACATAGAAATGAGTACAGACGTAGACCCAAAATCTATTTCTGAGAAAGGTTCGGAAGAAGATGAAGAGGAGAAACTGGATGATGATGATAAATCAGAAGAATCCTCCCAACCTGAAGGTAACACGTTGGTCAGATCAATTCTGTGTGCCCCACAGCTGTTGCAGCTTGTGCCAGCTGGTAAGTGGCACACATGGAGCCATTATGGAGCTTGGGATGGGCTACATGTAGCAGTTCCTCTGCTCTTCCGTGCATCAGATGGCGAGATAAGCTTTCATAAAAACCATGCGACATCAGCAGGGTATTCCCCCACAAGGCATGGTTTCTAAGATAGCTTACTGAGCCAATAAGCACGATCTCTGTGACAAATGCAGAAGACTCTACAGCTCTGGTGTAGTAATTACTGAACAAAAGCCTATGTTAGAAACGTTGCATCAAGCCTGGTTGTCTTAACCTGTCTATTTGGGTTGACACTGGGTGGTTGAGTTGGATTGACATTGGGCGGTTGGGAACTTTTGTAGTTAATGTCTGGTTGTGGTTGTTACTCAGCAGGAACAGTTTCTCAGGGTAAGAATTTTGATGAAGAAAGCAATGCCTCCATGAGTACCGCAAGGGATGAAACACGCGATGGATTCTATATGGAAGATGGGGATCCCTCTGTGGTGCAGCTGCTTCATGAGAGAACATTTGCCTTCTCTTTCTGGCCTAAGGTTGGTTAGGGGTAGAATGGCATATGTCTCTTTCAGTTAAAATATGGGAAATGTGTTTGCAAAATAACAGTGAGCTTTGTATGATTCTGCACTTCCAGTGCGCAAGGGACTTTTTTCTATGAATGATTTATGGAATAGCGTTTTATTCGTAATTTTCATGCAAATTGGCAGAGGAAATGAAAGGAATTGCTTTACTGTAAATAGTGTCATTTAGTAAAACAACAAACTACTGACAGAAGTGGATTCTTACAAGCTCCATAATTGTACGTCAGCAGAGTCACGCCTCTCACACCTCTATTGATGGAAGCAAGCTTACAAGTTTGAGTTATGGATTTCATCTGCAGAGCAATCTGCGGTGTTAGGAGCAGAGATTTTGTAAGATCACCTTTTTATTTTGGGGTGAGGAGATTGTAGAGAAGAGTATTGGTGACCTACATGATCTAAGCCATTATGTAATGTTGACAGATGTAATTGCATTAAGGTATCCTGCAAACATAAGCAGCAGTTTTAGATAGGATAAAGCTGTATCTTATTTTAGTAACCAGGCAGAAAATTATCTAATATAAAATGTTTTTAAAAATATGAAACCGTAACCTCGTAATAAATCCATACATAATTTAGTACTCTCCTTTGCAGTAAGGGGGGGAGATAGAGAAATAAAGTAGTAATAGTCTTAAGCTTACTAAT
>VXBO01002881.1:125136-156235 GCA_013400135.1 Rhinoptilus africanus
GGGGGGGGGGCGCAGGGCAGTGGGACCTTGCTCTTAATAGGCTTATTCCTGGGGAAAGCAAGCAGTCTGTTGCAGCTGCTGAGATTTGCTAGTGGCTTTTGCACTGTTTTGCTGTTCAGGAAGCTAACTGATGCTCGTATTCCCTAATCAGCAGTATTTCTCATCGTTCTGAAGTTTCTACTACTTCAGGCAGGCTAGCATAGAATGTGCTCGCATACTGAAACAGAAGAAATCAGATGATACTATCTTCTTTGCTTTAGCATGTGTGTTGTAAACATGGACTAAAATCTTATTCCAGTCATAGTGTAAAGGTAAAACAAAAAATCCTTCATCTGTATAGGTTCAGCATAAGTAGACTAATAAACATAATTAGAGACTTTTAGTGTACACGCTTCAGTGAAATTTGAAGTGATAATGGGCGTGGAATGAAAATTGACATTCATTAGATGTCCCTAGGTTGGTGCCCGTTTCATAATGTTGAACTTTATTAATAGTGACGCTAATGAGGATCCACTTCCTAGGACAGAATTGCAGATCCAGCCTCTTGGTTCTTGAGAACTGCAGCTTTAAGATGCTGATTACAGATGTTTTGATTTTCCTTCCCTAACTGTTGATTTTGCTAACTAATGAAGTTCTGCGGTGTAAAACAACAGTGACTTTCTGTGAAATTGGTCAGTTAGTACCCTGTTACACAGAAAACTTGGTGTGTCTTCCTCCTTCCCCGCCATATAAATGCAGCTTTTAAATTCTAGTAATGTTCTATTTTTCAAAATGGTCTGTATATTAGCTTCTTGCAAGGCAGTCAGTTTATCCTGACCTGCAGGAATCACTGTTTTTGAATGTATTTCTTAAGCTTTGGAAGCTGGACTGTGTCGTCATACTCATTTGAGTTTAAATGGCGACCTTCACACTGAAGGTTCATTACATCCTTTTCCTTCATGCAGGACCGAGTAATGATCAACCGATTAGACAACATCTGTGAAGCAGTGCTGAAAGGGAAGTGGCCAGTCAATAGGCGCCAGATGTTTGATTTCCAGGGGCTCATACCTGGCTATACTCCAACAGCTGTGGACAGCCCTCTACAAAAAAGGAGCTTTGCAGAGCTCTCCATGGTTGGTCAAGCCAGCGTCAGTGGCAGTGAAGATATCACTGCTTCTCCTCAGTTATCAAAGGCAAGGCTGCAGCTTTCTCTTTCTTACCTAAAATGTTTTATCCTGCATGCGTTTCCTTTGCACAATAGAAAAAATAAAAAATACCGTTTCTTTAAATAAAACAGGAAAAATAAAAAAGTGGTTTTTTGAATAAAATAAAGACTTTGTTTTCAGAATTATATGTTCAGGCTTTTATTTTAAATTCAGAATAGCAAATAGAGCTTTGCTAATGTTTGGAAATGCTCGTTTTTCATTAGGAAGATGCACTCAATTTATCGGTTCCACGTCAGAGGAGGAGGAGACGAAGAAAGATTGAAATTGAGGCTGAGAGAGCTGCCAAGAGGAGAAATCTTATGGAAATGGTTGCCCAGTTACGTGAGTCTCAGGTGGTCTCAGAAAATGGACAAGAAAAGGTTGTAGATTTATCAAAGGCCTCACGAGAGGCAACAAGTTCTACCTCAAATTTTTCATCTGTTACTTCAAAGTTTATCTTGCCTAATGTCTCCACACCCGTGTCTGATGCCTTTAAAACTCAAATGGAGCTGCTGCAAGCAGGTCTTTCACGCACACCCACAAGGCATCTACTAAATGGCTCTTTAATAGATGGAGAACCACCCATGAAGAGGAGGAGAGGAAGGAGGAAAAATGTAGAAGGGCTTGATCTGTTATTTATGAGCAACAAACGGACATCGTTGACTGTAGTAAGAGAGCAACCTTTTTGTCTCATATTTGTTCTTCTGTGTTTAGTACTTTCTGAATGTGAGTTTGAAGTGGTGGTGTACTCTCTCTAATAGTAATGTACACTTTTTACCCAACCAGCTTTTTCTTTGTGTTTAGAGCTGCCGTTTCTTTTTGAACCGAATAGAATGTTGTTCACATCAAGTTTTAACTCTAGCAAATTGTAGTATTGTCTTGTACTTTCAAAAATACCTTTTTTTTTTAACAAAACATGTATTTATAACAACATATGTTTTAAGGCTTAAGTATGTCTTTCTCGCTGTGTAGAAAAAGGAAGGTCTTGGGGGCCATTAACTGTAAATGCACAAAAAACCGCTCTGTCTTTCGCTGTATGTTCTTTAATGTTCAAGGATGCTAAATTTACAAAATTCCCTAACGTAATGGTATTGCTTTACATAGTATGAATATTTAAACCCCATTAACTCTTGCGTATGCAAAATCTCCTTGAATATTTAGCTTCAGTCCCTGAAATTCTTTCTCCCAGGCAACCGTTCCCTTGAAGTGAGAATTAATACAGATGTTAACTGTTTTCAGGAGGATGCAGAAGTGACCAAAGCTTTTGAAGAAGATATGGAAGCCCTACCAGCAAGGAACATTCCATCTCCTGGTCAACTGGACCCTGACACTCGCATCCCTGTAATCAATCTAGAGGATGGGACCAGGCTGGTGGGAGAGGATGCTCCTAAAAACAAGGATTTAGTTGAATGGCTTAAATTGCATCCTACTTACACTGTAGATATGCCAAGTTATGTACCAGTAAGTATGTGATTCTAAGAGTGTTGTTTTATTATAGAGAAGTTAGTTTTACAGATGTTAAAATTAATTTCCTCACATTGGGCATAGTCATTGGATCTTGTAACTGTTGGTTTTCTCTTCAGCCACACTTCTTGTAGTATCTGAACATCCAAGTGGCACCAGGAGGGTGTATGAGTTGGTTTTCCTTTCTTAATATTTGTATGTAACAACGTGTTAAAGCAGTGTTTGCGTCAAGTTCTGTAGAATTTCTTTATCTGATTAGAAAAAAGATTTTTCTGAGATAATCTGGGGCTAAAGTAATTAGCCCCTTCTAAAAATTGTTGTGAGAAGGTGTTCCATGATCGGCGATTTTTTGTCAAGAAAATGAAAAACTAAAAATCAATAAATTTCTCTTTTTTCCAGAAGAGTGCAGATGTGCTGTTTTCCCCATTTCAGAAGCCGAAACAAAAAAGACACAGATGTCGAAACCCTAATAAACTGGATATAAACACCTTGACAGGAGAAGAAAGGGTACCTGTTGTAAATAAGCGAAACGGAAAAAAGGTAAAAATAAGTGTGTTCAGTGGCGATCTTTAATAGCGTCTTTGCATGTGGAAAGTGGGTTTTCTACTACAAGCTTTCTTTTAAAAAGTTTAACAATTTGGCACCAGCAGTTATTCTTACTAGAATGTACCATTTCCTTTAATTCCTTTTTTCTTCTTCTTATACATTAATATTAATCATTTGAGTAAATAACTGATACTTTTTGAAACTATATATAGCACATTTTTTCAGATGCAAATTTCATTACTAGCCCTGCCTAAGCTGCAGCATTTTACTGTATTTTTTTAAAACGTGATCTTCTCAATTCTAGTATCATTAGCTGATGTCCATGTAGTTTTCCACAATCTGACCTGAAAGTCTTTTACTGCCATGCTTCAGAGGTGAAAGAACACAGATAGGAGATACTCGTAGTTGGTTTTGGTTTGGTTTTTAAGTATTAACCTCATCTTTTGCATTAGATGGGTGGAGCTATGGCCCCTCCAATGAAGGACTTGCCAAGATGGCTGGAAGAAAATCCTGAATTTGCTGTTGCTCCAGATTGGACTGACATTGTTAAACAGTCTGTAAGTGAAACTCTCGTTCTATGCTTCACTGTAGATTATAGCACGGAAAAGTTGAAGACTGTGTAAATTGATTATTAAGTTTTTATCTCATAGCTAGTTTTGAGCTGAGGAAATTGTAGTCTCTGGGTGGGAGTTGCCCAGTTCATTGGGGATGGTGATTAGAGGCTGCTGCAGAATGGGATTGAAGTGCACTTGAAAATTCAGCTGCATCAAGGCAGCCTTTGGCATTTGTTTTGCGTTACTTTTTTTTCTTATAAGCAACAAACCTTAACAAATACACGTATTCATACGTTAGGAGCTATTAAGAAAATATTTGTCATATTCATAACAGAAATAGAATTCATCATCTTGGCAACAGGCAGCATCAAAAGATTAGGTTTTCTACCTTTTATTTTACAATTGTTCGACAATAAAGGGTACCATTCTGCAAACACTCATTTTAATTAAATATTGCTATACTGACGTTTAGTATGAAGTACAAAGGTATGGACTCAAAACTGCAGTGTATCAGGGTTTGGATTTTTTAAATGAAGCTACAGAGTTTCGTCATGTTTTGTTTTACTGCTGTGCTTAAATGTACAAAATCTCTGACTTTGCTTTCTTCAGTTTTTCTTACATGTTCTGTGTAGTAGCTAGCCAGTCAGGATTTGCCAGGGTTGAGAAACCACTTTTGGAGTATGCCGGAGTCCCTTCTGTTTCTTCCATCGTCATCAGTTAACTGCTGAAAGCTATAAAAGCTAGTAGAAAATAAAGCTTGTTTTTTTCCCATCTTTGTTTCAGGGTTTTGTTCCAGAGTCCATGTTTGACCGTCTTCTCACTGGACCTGTTGTGAGGGAGGAAGGAGCAAGCAGAAGAGGAAGAAGGCCAAAAAGTGAAATTGCCAAAGCAGCTGCAGCAGCTGCTGCTGTAGCATCAACTTCGGGAATCAACCCACTACTAATGAACAGTCTGTTTGCTGGAATGGACCTCACAAGCCTCCAGAACCTACAGAACCTGCAGTCTCTCCAGCTCGCAGGCCTCATGGGCTTCCCGCCAGGGTTAGCAACAGCTGCTGCTGCTGGGGGGGATGCTAAAAATCCAGCTGCCATGTTGCCTCTGATGTTGCCAGGGATGGCAGGATTGCCCAATATGTTTGGACTAAGCGGATTGTTGAATAACCCGATAACGGCTACTACTGGAAATGCCACTACTGCTTCCGGTCAAGGAGAGACTGAGGATGGCGCTTCAAAAGCTGAAGAGAAGAAAAATGAGAATGAAGAGGAGAACAAAGACTCTGAGAAAAGCACAGACACTGTTTCTGCTACTGACTCTGCGAATGGATCTGTCAGTGCTGCTACTGCGGCGACTACCGCCACTGCCACCACTACCACCACCACCAACACTGGATTGCCCACAAACCCTCTGGCCTTCAATCCTTTCCTGCTGTCTACCATGGCTCCTGGCCTCTTCTATCCATCTATGTTTCTACCTCCAGGACTGGGAGGATTGACTCTGCCCGGTTTCCCAGCACTAGCAGGACTTCAGAACGCAGTGGGCTCCAACGAAGAGAAGGCTGCTGACAAAACTGAAGGAACTGCCTTTAAAGATGAAGAAAATCTGGAAGGCAGTGATGCAGAGGAGAGCCTTGATAAAACTGCAGATTCCTCCGTTTTAGAAGATGAAATAGCACAGGGTGAAGAATTAGACTCACTTGATGGGGGGGAAGAAATAGAAAACAATGAAAATGATGAATAACCAGTACCAGTTACAGTTAAAGTGTTTTAAACTTTTGACAAGTGGTAGTCCTACTGTTTACACTCACAGTTAATGTCCATACTTAGTTTTTATAAGCTGTTCTGTAACATAGTGTAGCAAAAAAAAAAAGTTCAAGTCATGTTATACAGATGTGTCAAAAGGTATCTTGGTCATTAAGTATTGTGCAGTGCATTATTTATTATCCCTAGGAGAGATGAAATTTGAGAGGTGATCATGTCTTTTTAAGGAAATTGACATAATGCTCTGCTTTTTTTTTTTCTTTTGGTACCATTGGTATTATGAATTAAGCAGCAATTTGTAATCAAGTGGCACTAATAGAAGGAAGTGCTGCTTAAAGGAAGGATGAAGTTATATATTTAATTTTTTTAATTTTAATTTTTTTTTTTTGCTGTGAAGGTCAAGATGAAATTTACCATACATATCATACTCGCGCTTCATTTTGACTGTATGGGAGTTCACCCGCTCGCGTGCGCGCACACCCCCACACACACACTCTCTCTCTGACAATCTTCATGATAGTGTGAATGTCTCTGTCTTGAGACGCAGCAATAATAAGGCAGCTGTTGAATGTGAAGAGTACCTTTTGGAAATTAACCCGCGGAGAAGGTTCTTACAGGATAAAGCTACAGTTTAATCGTCTCGTGATCTTGTAATGCACTGGTATAAACAAAAAGAAAAAAAATCAGGTACCTTTTTTAAATTAAAGGACTTTGTTACTTTAGCCACAAAGCTAAACAGCATTACCTCAACTCTAAACTAGCCTTGAAGTTTACAGACATGACTTTGTAAATGTATTGTTTTTCTTTGTTGTGATGTCTTTTTATTTTTTTTTCTTTGGAAACTGCTATCATGTAAGATAAGATGTAAATTGCTGCCAACTGTAGTAATGATGCTTTTAATAAAAGTGACCCATGATATGCAGAGATGTAATTATAGAATGTAGTGTTTAGGGACATCACAACTGGTGTTCTCTTTCTGTATTTGCATTGTGGCTTTTTTATAGCGTTTTTCTGCTATATTCTTTATAGATTAGTGGCTGTAAACGCTGAACTGATTGTCTTCAAGGGACTAGGCAGGAAGAGAAACCTTGAATTACCTTCATATTTTCCACTCTAAGTAACTCTACAGAAACGCGCACTAAAAACCCCACTTTACTCCTTCAAAGGGTCATGAGAGACTGAGAATACTTTAAAATGTGTTCAGCATGTGATAATGTGGTACACTAAAGAACAAAAGGGCAAAAGAAAAATGAGGCTTTAATAGGCACAATATCTAGGTCATTTATCCTTGGTTAATGGGTAGAAAAACACAATGCTGTAGTGACAGCAAGGGATACAAAGGCTCTGTGGTATCCTCTAGACCAGAGCTTGTGATGCCAGAAACCACTGTGTCAAACAACCTACATGAAACTAAAACTGACCCACTTTTCATAAAAACCAGGGTCCCTTCTGGAGAGCTACCGATTTGTACCCTTTTGTGACCTTTTGATATTCGAGATAATGTACTGTTTGAGAACTTCTGTTTCTACTGTGTTGTCACCTTGACACGCACGTACACAACCGTCTTGAGAGTGAGGATAAAAGGTTAGATTTTCAGTGGAGTACGTGAAAAATTAGCTATTTGAGTAGCCAGCTGTGGGTGGACCCTCGTCTGAGGACTAAAACTGTCTGTGCTTTTGGAATGCCAGAGGGCCGCAGAGCTCGCTCTCCTGTCCACTGCAGATTTGCACGAGAGCTCAAGTGGGCAAGTACTGCAAGGCCAAAATGCAGTCTGGAGGGGGACGTACGAAAAGGATTGAACTTGGCCTGAAAAGAACATTTCGTGAACGATGAAAGTAGCGAAATGAAGGCTTAGGAAGTGAATTCTGTGTGAATGAACCACAGGCATGCGCTGCTGAAACGAATGGGTGTCAGGGTGTCTTGTAGGGACACTTAAATAGATCATATGGAGTTAACGAAGGTCAGCAAGGATTCCCCCCACCACGGGCATCGCTGAGCGGTTGACGAGGTGTGTTGTTCCTGCCTTTTTCTAAAACATCACACTTAAGACTGTGACAAAAGGAGGCTGAAAGCCAAGGTACATCGACTTGATCAGGTGTTTCACGTACTCTGTTTTATTCGCTTGAGCTGTTATTTAAGTTGTTTAAATGCCTCGTCTTATTTTTTTCTCCTGCCAATAGAATTCCCACTGTAAAAGTTGGTAGGTGCTTCCCGTTGTCCCATTGTGTGTATTCCATGTACTGGTACCAAATAGCTCTTTAATTTTTTTTTTTAGGATTCAGTTTTATAATTCCCAGCAAAGATTTACACAGACTAATGATATCCCTTGGGAGGGCTCTTTTTAATTGGCAAGACTAGAAATTATATTGTTAAATGCCACAATAACCCTCTTTCTTCTCCTCGCCTCCTTCCTCTGTTGAAATGAGGGGGGAATTCTGGTAACTGCCTATTTCTGCCTATAGGTTTTTGGCATGGAAACATCCGAGTCATGGTGTAGGGTGTCCAAGGGACAACTAAGTGACTCTTACCCCTATTGCAATGATATTACTCGTCTTATCTTTTCTAATGAAAGAAAAAAACAAACTGGATGATGGTTGCAACAGAACAAATGCCGTGGTAGTGGGGGAGCCTCCCTACTCGGAATGTGCTTTCCAAGCAGCCTCCCTTCCTACAGGCCAAACGGAGCACTCGCCTGTCGGAAAGAAGGTGACACTTGATTTTTTGGAAGGGATATGAGCCCCTGGTATGAAAAATGAAGTGGGGGGATTGCCATCTAATGTCCAAGAAATGTATTACATGAAAATATGAAGGTTTTTCTTGGATTTGACGCAGAGTTTTCTTATGTGTTAATTATTGCAAAGATTCTTACGGAGTTTTAAAGTGTGTCTCAATGAATAAAAGCTTACCGCGAGTAAGATGCTTAGATCGGATACTGCTCTGCACTTGATTCACAGCTGGAGCACCCTTTTTTTTGTGTCTCAATGAGAAGCCGCCTTTTGCCACCAACCGTTTATTTTCTGGGCCTCCTGATGGTCGCGGAAATGTTACTGGGGGTATGGAGGAGTAAAAGTGACTTTGTTGTTGTGGTCGCTTTCAAGAAGGAAGTATCTGCGTCAAAGTCCAGCGAGGAGCCAACACAGCCTTGTCTGCGTGCAGTGCTACCGAGGGAAAACACGAAACGACAACAAACCTGCTCGGGCTCTTAAAAGACCTCTAATTTTTTAAGAACTTGCAAAAGGAGTCTTACAGACTTATTTTGCACAGCTGGAGTGTAAAAGGAGAGCTGGTTCCGGTTGAAAACTGTCACTGGTGAAATAGCAGACAAAGCCCTAAACCAGTCCCAGGTATCTTCTGTCAGCTTCCGTCTGTCGTTCTGTATCAAACCATGCTGCTCGTTGGAATAACACACACCTCTTCCATCGAGGACCTTTGCCTTTTAGCACAACAAAACCAGCGCTTTTTCATTTGAGGAGGGTTTAAGATTTGGGGAGGGAGGGTGGTAATTGAGTATTAAGCCTCCCATTGAGTTCTTCATTGCATGCAAAACCGCCCGGGATGTTCAGGGCTCCTGTTGCTCTGCACCACATGTTCCAGCTGCCTCTCAATCCTTAGCATCGGGGCTGGGGGTCTGGAAATGTCAAGGCATCCGAGGGCTCGGGGCTGCCTGCAGAATCCCCCCTGGAGACCTGAAAGGTGCCGGCCCGTGGGCATTTTCCGACTCCGCTCAATGGGAGAGGGCGCTGGCAGCAGGGTTTGCTGCACGGGCGCCATAAATAACCTGTGGTACCCATCTTTGGCTTCGGGCGATGATGCCTTGGAAAGACCTCGAGTTGGCTTCTTGCATAGATGGTGTTTCAGGCATCCATTCTAACCGCTAGCTTGAGTAGGCGGAGGAAAATACATGAAGGCAACTAAATTTTAAGGATTGACAGTTGCTGTGGTCAAAGTTTGATAGGAGTTTTGGAAGCGATGGAAAACCTCCTTCCAAATGTAAGGTGAATGAGCCAGCTCAGTCTGCAGGCAGCTTTAGGTAATAGATTTGGTAGAAAATAGCAATTATTTAGGATAACATGAACAGTAGTGCAAAAATATATTTTCTAAAGCGGGGGTGGATCAGTGTCGCTGAATGGTTTTGTTTTTCCAGTTTTGATTGACTGCTGTCAGCACTGGTAAAAGCATCGAATCTTCGTAGTTTGAGCTATTCGTGTTGCAGTAGCTCAGTGCTGGTAGTTTCTAGTCTGATGCTTGTACTCCCACAGTCCTTGCTTAAAAAATTTAGCTATCGGTGATAGCTGAAAGTCAGAGACTTCATTAAATCCTGGTAATTGTAACCTACATTAAGAACCCAACCCACCCATTTAGAAAGTTTGCTCGGAGTCTGTAGATAGATGTAAGCGTCGTTAATTGGGGTCTCGCTGCAGAAGCTCCTATTTTCTTTCAGTTCCAACTTTTTATATGTGAGTTTAATTAACCTAAAGGGCAATATAGAGATGCTGCGCCATGGATTGATCAGTGGTTTGGGCAGTTGCATCCGTAAACCAAATGGCAGGCAAACTGTGAGCGTTAAAATGCCTGTTACCGGTAGTGATGATGTGCTCCGCGGGCGATGAGGGCTCAGCTCTGACTCTGGAGCTTTTGCAGCTCCCCTCTTCTTAGAGGATGCTTTGACATTCCAGTATTTGGGAAGTCTGGGAACCTGTGGGCTTTGCCGGCGGAGGAGCTGGGAGCAGCGGCCGCCTGGTCCACGCTATGGGTCTCCTCCCACGGGGGTTTCTGCTATTGTTGGGCCCGGGGAAGGATTTGCATATCTGTGAGCGCAGAGCTAATGTTCGCTCCCTCCGCTCAGAGGCCCTGCAAGGAAACTCCATGATCCTTCCCGTTTTTGTTTTTTTTTTTCTTTTTCTTTTTTTTTTCTAAGGGCTAGTAGAAAATAAGAGACGGCCATTGTATCTCACTGCGGCGGCATTGTTCCGCACCAGACAAAGATGGCATATTTCTCTGATCCATAGTTTCTGCTCCTTCAGCCATGGCTGGCTACTGATGAGCAGCTGTGCAGGCTCTGAATGGCCTAAGGCATTTCCTAAAACCATTAAAAATATGGATTTTCCCCAAACATGTGCCAAACTTCTCCCAAAAATATGTGGCAGGAGGAGGGAAGCAAAGCCATTGCTCTTTGTCCAGAATATGTTTTCCTAAAATCAAACTTTCAAGGCATGCCCGCTTTCCCAGAAAGTGTGGAAGTTCTCTCAAACGTATCAGTCAATTCCTTAATGACTTACGTGGGTCCTGTTTAGAAAAATATTTTAAAAGAAGAAATGTTTTCTTTAAGGATTTTGGTGAAGGAAAGAGGTGAAAGCGAAAGGTTTAAACTAAGCTGTGTGATTCTGCTTTGTGAGCCAGATGGGTGCTCGTAATAAATAGTGGAAGAAAATGTTAAAAATCAGCCCTGTTCCTCATCTGCCATGCGTCTGACATTTCCGAAATATCATTTTGGGCTGTCACTGTAAGGACATCCTTTTTTTTTTTTTTTCTACCCAGTCGTCTTCAAGTCCTTCTCAACCAGACTGGCCATCTTCTGCTGTCTCAGTCTGCAGCAGGCTTGCCATCTGCTATATGGCTAATCAATTCACAAAGGTGCTGCTGGGCAGTGCAGGCTCCCCGTCCTCTGCCAATATTTTCTGGAAGTTGTCAAACATAGCCGAATTTGTTCTCAGCTGTCACAATCATCGCATTGATTCCAGCTTGTAGCACTCTAGTGACCAGTGGGGTACGTGCACTGTTTTGCAAGCGGCGCTTGCTCTTTTGTGCCTCTTTCCATGAGGCTGGAGTCTGGGGGAGCGCGTCTCTTGGGGCTGCAGGTAAAAGGTGGCCTTTGGCTGGTTTAAGTCGCCCACTGGCAAGTTTGAAGGGTGAGCCCGTGGGCGAATTGGCAGAGCGGGACTCCAGATTCAATTTCTCATTCTGGCCGCTTCCCCGAGGCTCTTGCTTTAATTGCGGTTTCCAATCCTCGGAATGGAGAATGACACTTGCCTCCTTCACAGAGATGTTGTGAGGCTAATGTTAGCAACAATCACGCGGTACTCAAACCACCCTGATTAGGACGGCCTGCGTGAGAGGCTTCGGCTCATCCTCGAACATGACAATCTTCATTACATCTCGGGCTGGCATAATGCAGCCCCCCCCTCAATCGATCACTGCCACCGTACCATGGCCAGCCCGCTGCCCTGCTGTGACATCCCAAATCTGGCAGCTTCCCTCTGCTGTCTCCTGCTTCTGTGGAAAACCACATGCCAAGCTTTGGGTCTCACTTCTTGTTGTCCCGTTGAGTCCCGTTTTGAGGGCAGGGCTTACGGCTGCTGCTTCCGATATGCAACTTGCTACCACTCGACCTTGGGGCCGCTTTCTGTTTTGGCTGCGTTCG
This sequence comes from Rhinoptilus africanus, assembly GCA_013400135.1. Lineage (NCBI taxonomy): Eukaryota > Metazoa > Chordata > Aves > Charadriiformes > Glareolidae > Rhinoptilus > Rhinoptilus africanus. The sequence continues at coordinate 137,063 of VXBO01002881.1, forward strand.
TACATCATAAAAATGGGAACATAGATCAGGACACAGACTTCTCCAGGAGGAGGGTTGGTTGTCGCTCGTGTTTCTTTAATACTCCATTGGCCATACCTGTATCTGACAGTGGAGCCGCTTCACCTGGCTAATGTGTTTACCAAAATTGCATGTTCAGACACTGGTTTTAAGTGGCAGGGTTCACATCATTACAGCTTCGTGTTCTCCTGAAAAGGCTTCTGCTGTACATGTTGCTCTGCTGATGGGGCGAATCTGAAATTAGGATGGTAGATTGCTGAAGCTTTAGTGTACTCCAACCCCTCCCCTCCTTCTTCCTTGGCTTTTTTTTTTTACAGCTGCCTCTATAAAGGAGTTTGTGGCTACATCGAGGATGGGAAGAGAGAAGAGAATATTCCTGTTTTTTCCCAGTCTTGTTTCCTTTCTATCAGATAGCTAGAAGTGGTTAGCTGATGTTTCCAGCGTCCACTGGTCTTTTAGCAGAAACTGGTGATTTTAAAAAGGCCTGAAGTCCAGCATTCCAAGTACCAGTTCCCACCAAGGAGCACCTTCTGTCATTGGCGCTGCGGAACTGCACTAAAAAGGAGCATTCAGGAAAAGAAAAGGCATCTGCTGGCTTTAAACACTCAGTGTTTCACTTGAGCAAGCTTTCTCATTGCCCTATTAGTTTCCCTTGCCACATGAAGAGCTGCCATCATTTCTTGCCTGCTGTATATTTATATTTAATCCAAAGGAAAAAAAGCAATTTTCCAGAAGCCACGAGAGGCAAGCTCCAAAAGATCTTTCAGCCTGTTTTCAGTACGTGCTGCTAAATACCTCATGTTTGTCAGCTCTTCTTGGCACCCTTTCCATGCAACAGCCTCTAATGAATTTGGATCAGCTTCTCTGCTGATGGCTAGTAGGAATCACGCTATGCAGTGACAGCACTTGAATACACGTAGCATTTGACTACAACCGTTTCAGAGGTGGATGGTTTTCCACCTGGATTTGGAATAGGATTTGCAAAAGTGTTTTCATCAGTAGATTTCATTGTATACAAGCTAAAGGATGAGTGGGCTTTCTTGCACACTATTTAATGAAGTCTTCCTAAAGCAGTTGCAAGTTGGTATGCCAAGAGGATCTTAACTAAATTGGAACAAATTACGCCTCTCTGCCATGTGCTTTATTTATTCCTCATGGAGAGGGAGCTTTTTCCATCTCCCCTTTGACCTCATGCCTGTGGTGACCCAAGCAACGTTTGCGTGCAGTGATACCAGCTTTTCTTGCTAAGAGTTTACTGTTTGCACTACAGAAATAATCTGCAAGCGATTGTGGAGCTGGTTTTTATGTTTGTCTTCACTCTTTCTGATAGGTAAGGGAGAATATGCTGTGAGCAGGCAAAAGCAAATTAAATCTGCACTGATGTCTCTGATGACCAATGTGCAATAGGGCCGCACGCAAATGTCTGTGTGTCTGCTGCTTGCAGACAACAAAAATTGTCACGGGGAAAATCAGAACGAGGAGTTCTGGGAGGAACATGGAGCACAAATACAGGCCGGATGGACAATGATTTGAGAGCAGCCCAGAGAAGGACTTGGGGATGTTGATGGATGAGAAGTTCAACATGAGCCAGCAATGTGCATTTGCAGCCCAGAAAGCCAACCAAATCCTGGGTTGCATCAAAAGCAGCCTGGCCAGCAGGTCAGGGGAGGTGATTCTGCCCCTCTGCTCTGCTCTGGTGAGACCCCACCTGGAGTACTGTGTCCAGCTCCGGGGTCCCCAACATAAGAAAGGATATGGAACTGACAGAACAAGTCCAGAGGAGAGCCACAAAAATATTCAGAGAGCTGGAGCACCTCTCCTGTGAGGACAGGCTGAGAGAGTTGGGGTTGTTCATCCTGGAGAAGAGAAGGCTCTGGGGAGCCTTTCAGTACCTAAAGAGGGCCTACAGGAAAGATGGGGAGGGAGTCTTTATCAGGGAGTGGAGCAATAGGATGAGGGGCAGCGGTTATAAACTGGAAGAGGGGAGATCTAGATTAGATATTAGGAAGAAATTCTTTACTGTGAGGGTTGTGAGACACAGAAACAAGTTGCCCAGAGAAGCTGTGGATGCCCCACGCCTGGAAGTGTTCAAGGCCAGGCTGGATGGAGCTTTCAGCAATGTGGTCTAGTGGGAGGTGTCCCTGCCCAGGGCAGGGGGATTGGAACTAGGTGATCTTTAAGGTCCCTTCCAACTCTTAAGCACTCTGTGATTTCAGTGGGAATACTGTGATTTGCTTTCCTGGTTCAAGGTAGCAGTGATGCCCCTCCAATGCGAGGTGAAGACCGAACGGGTACATGGCTGATGCAGCAAAGGAGTCCTTGATGGAATCCTCCTTGTACTGGTGCGTTTTGTTAACGGAGAGTACAGCAAGGGCAGGGAGAGCTTCCCTCATGGACTCAGTTATCCTGGGGGAAAATGCATGGACAGGGCTGTCACAAGAAGGATCTCTCCCATCCCATCCTAGGCAGGGTTTCTGACAGAGGAGCCTCAGGAGGGAGGGGAGCTGGAGGTGACAAAAGCCTTTCCTTTCTGAAAGGAATGGTTTCATCTGCAAGATGATAAATTGCTGGTATGAATCAGTAGCAAAATGCGGGGCCTTTCCTTCATTATTCCCCTCACCTGCCAACAACCACTCAACCTTGGAGATGAGCAGTTAGAGCCTCCCTGTAAAATGTGTGTAGGATGGGAACATGTGCCACAGGCTTCTCAGTGCTCCCTAGATTGATGGTGGGTAGCTTTAAATCATGGAGCGTGATTTGAGCTGGCACAGGCTCTATATATGTGCTTGGCTGTTGGGAGGATGGAAAAGATGAGGACGCCACCCCAAAGACCAAAATGCCACCAGGCGACCTGCTCCCTCTGGACTAACGCTCCATGTTCCTCAAGGTCCCGTCCAGCAGAGTTTACACTAGTGGTTTTTACAAGCTCATTTTCAAGTTCTGGTTTTATGTTCTGTTTTATGGTATGTTTATTCCCTTTGCTTTTATTGCTGGTTTACAGTTGCACAATTCTTGTGTTTGCTGGCACCGAACCTCATGTGAATCTGCAGCTATCATCCCCACAGCTAAAATGCTAACAGCAGCTACGGAAATCCCAGTAGCAATGGATGTAACACCAAGTGTTGCAGAGGAAATCCCCAACTGGGAAAAAAACGCAATCCTTTTGATATTTTTTTGCAAGTTTGAGTCCTGGCCCCCACAGAAATAAAGGCATAAAGCTAAAAATGAAAATCTCACCCTGAAGTGCAGGCGAACTGACCACTCTGAATTTGTTTGGGAATCACATTTGACCCTAAGAATCAGCCAAGCTACGCACAAGTAATTCAGGAAGATATAAATGGCTACATTATAATGAGCAGACACCTATTTTAAGCATGATCTATGTTTTTAAGAAAATTCATTACAATAAGTCTTACAATACCAAGCTCTTCAATGAATTTTTCATGTCTGCATACCAAGATATATATAAAATGATCGTAATCATACACCTTTGGGGCAATGCTGAGCACCAGCTGTTTCACTGATGATTTATAGGTTGCCATGTTCAAGGTTAATAATCAGGAGAAACAGGTTACACTATGCAATGTATTTATGTCAGGTTAGAAGTTCAGTAGTGAGGATATGATGTTAAGATGATATGTGCGGTTTTAATTAGCTACATCCCAGCTTTCTGGAAAATCAAATGCAATCGCTTTCCAAAGGTAAAAATCTGTGAAAAGTTACCGGGGCTAATTTTTATTTTCAACTCTGTTGGAATTAAACCAGCAAAATATCCTCTTCGTCTCATCTGAAATCTGATTGCAAACTGCAGAAGTGGTCACTTCATTATAAGAATTCAGTGCTGGGGTGGCTGGAGATGTTCTCAGGACAGAGAGCAGGACTGTCTAAACTACAAATGCGGTTGCTCTCCATGCTTTGTGAGCCGCAGGGCTTTGCAGCCCAGCCCATTAAGGCAAACCATTGTAGTCTGTCAGCCTACCAGCCTCGAAGCAGCAGTGGAGGGGGTGGCCACGGTGCCTCAGCCCATGCAGCCACCACAGCCACTGGTAGGAACGTTCCTCATCGCTATGGTTGTTCCTGCTTCCAGCTACATCCCCACGTCCTTCTGCAAGAGGACCATTGCGTGATGGCCAGGATCTGCTCTTCTGTGCATGATGTTTGCTTTAAACAACAAAAGAGGAGTCAACAAATTATGCCACAGGCCTTTTTAAAGTTTCTGAATAGTTTCCCCTTGGTTTAACTAGAGAACCACCTGCAAACTGGCAAGCCTGGAGCCCGGCAACATGGAAAAAACCTTTACTTACACCTCAACAGGGAAATTTTCAGCACTGGAGTTTTTTGACAGAACCCAAAGGCGCAAACTTTTCTACTACGGCCTGGGGAGCTGTAGCTGCTTTTAAGCGCCAGAGTCCCCGAGCAGGGCCTTGGAGCATTGTCATGGCATGGTATTCTTTGCAAAAACCTTTACTTCTTCTGATCAGCTTTCCTGACCTCCCTTGAAGCTGAATGCTTGTTCTCAGAAGTCAGCAGCTTTCTCCACACACTGCTGTGATTATATTCACAACAGGGAACTCCAAATAAGATGAAGAAAAGGGCTAATTCATTTCAGAAGGGTGGCTTTAACACTCAGGAGACTCAGCAATAGTACACTCTTCTTTGGGTAAAAATGCTTGTTCCATTCCATCTTTGCATTTTCGGTGGCATTGCCCACCAGGCTGGAGTAATGGGAGGTGTGCTGGTGCCAGGGTATCAACCCTGGGTCACATCAGGCTTCATGCCCACAAGTTTTTACGTCCAGCTTCTCCCCCTGGAATGATCTGTGCCTTAGTGGGATTTGAGTCTCGGACCACCATGAGCCCTAGTTAAGGATTTCCTTGGTGATGAGATGGTACGTGCAGCGACATCCCTCCCCACAGACCCCGACTGCAAGCTTTGATGTTTGGACATCATGAATTCAAGACTATCTCCCCTTCCTGCAGTGCGTTGATGTATGCTAAGCAACCTGTTGAACTTAGGATAACGAATGCAGCCTGCCCTCTAAACAAATGGGAAGAGGCACCCTGGCATAATAAAATCACCAGAGAGAGGGCAAGGAATGGGACACAGATGAGATTTCATTCCCATAAATTGCCTCTCTATTACACTTGGAGTGTATTCACAATAGAGAACTCCAAATAAGATGAGAAAAGTGACTAATTCATTTCACGAGGATGGCTTTAAATCTCAGCCTATACCCATGCTAGAAAATTAATTATGGCTATGATGAATGAAAGGAGAAGTTATACCAATAATGAACATCATCATATCCTGCTTTCTTAGCCCAATAAAATTTTCTTTAACTGAGCAGTGGCATTCATAAATGTCAGCAAAGCAAAACATGAAGATAATAGGACACATTGACCTGGGTGCAGGCAGTGGTGCCTACGGGTATGGGAAAAGCTGTTGGAGCTCTTACATGTTTGTGTGCAATTTTAAAAGGCCAGGCTGTCTTAGGCATTTCACAGAACGACTGATCGGGCCAGTGGAGAAACAAAAATAGGCGATGTAAACCTTATTGCTGAGAGTTGTGGTTGTTTGTTGGTGCACGGAGCTGGAATCCCAGAGTGAAAGGTTGGCTGTACGAAGGTAGTAGCAAAACTCCACCCGAATCTGGATTCTGATCTTACAGCATCCAGTCCTAACAAAACAACCTAAATTGTCCTACTAAATTATTAGGTTGTATACCCTGAGTTACTGATGAAGGTCTAGTGCTCAAGCATTTTGTTTCACTAGTATTTCAGTGTGCATTTGCCTCTCATTGGCCTGGCAGGGGCCTCAGGAGCTCTAACAAATCTATTGCCCTAAAAGAGGGTGAACCACCCTTCAGGTTCTTCTGGTTATATACACTTAACCTGTTCTTAAAGGCCTTGAGAGACAGAGATCCCACAAACCATGTCGTGCTTTGCTCACATTTTGACTTACTCTCCTTGCTGTAGTTTTTGCCTGTGACTGTTACTCCCGTTCTCTGCGAACAAGGAGATCCTAAGGATCCCTTTTCCTCGGCAGCAGTGTTTTCTACCTTGGAAATCAGTTATGGTGTCCTCCTCAGTCTTTTTGTCTTCAGACTGAGCCACGGTTGGCCCCATCTTTCCCTGAAGGTTGTACTTTCCAGATCACTTCCTTTGGTTGGTTTTCAAGCAGGTCCCAGCACTGGCCACCTTGTTTGGGCTGGGACAGTCCATGCAACCAGCTAGTGTCACCTTCAGCTCTTCCCCTTCCCACCTCCTGGTACCCAGCTTCCCTCTTCTGTCACAGCAGGATGTTGGTTTGTGCTCAGCTTGTTATCTTCTCTTCCCCCGAGGGTCCCCCGGTTGGTTGTCCATTTGTGCGTTATTTCTCCGTGACTGTAGTTACTGTGCTGCTTCTCATGTGACTGTACGAACATTTCTCCACTTTGTCATTTCGAATGGAGACCTATTTTAAGCATAAGCATTGTCATCCAAAATATTTCAAGACTTTCTGTGAAGGCGTGATCTCTGTTCCCTACTAAACACTGCTTGCCCCAGGTCCTGGGAGGCCTCGCAGAGTCTGCTTTTAACCATAAGCTCAGTGCTTTCGTACAGTTTCCAATTTGATTTTCAGTTGCGTTGCAGGAGTTTGAGCTAGAGCGTACTTCCCCAATTTACTTAGGAGGATGTTTGGAAGACTGTGTCAAAAGCCTTGCTAACCTTCAGTATATCCACGAAGCCTATTACTTTACCACACAAGGAAATTAATTTGATTTGATGCAATATGTTCTTGACAAACCCGTCTTGACTGAATCTCATCTCCTTGTTCTCATCCGTGTGCCTACAAACAGTGGGGTTTTTTTATTTTCCTGGGAAATGAAATTAAGCTGACAGCGGTTTATAATCCCCAGCCCTCCTTCCCCCCGCTCCCACCCCCCCGTGCATCCCCTTCCTTTCTCCAGCCACACTACAGCCTCTGTGTGTTGCTGCTGTGGCAGTCTTGGGCCTTCTGCTGAAATTTCCGTCCATGCTTTCCTGTCCTGGTTTGTTAGTTCTTTTTTGTTTGGTTTGGTTTGTTTTTTGTATTCCTCCGGTGCGGTAACCCTCCCTCCCCATCTAAACCCCTCGCTCTGGGGCTCCCACAGGGGATGGAAAGCTGCTGTTTTCCCTCATGTGTTGTGACATTTGACCACTTCACCCTCAGCCAAACAGTGAGTGGCTCGCTGCTTAATTTCAGGATCCAAAATACAATTGCTTTTCAAACTCCCTACGGACTCTTTNTCCAGATCACTTCCTTTGGTTGGTTTTCAAGCAGGTCCCAGCACTGGCCACCTTGTTTGGGCTGGGACAGTCCATGCAACCAGCTAGTGTCACCTTCAGCTCTTCCCCTTCCCACCTCCTGGTACCCAGCTTCCCTCTTCTGTCACAGCAGGATGTTGGTTTGTGCTCAGCTTGTTATCTTCTCTTCCCCCGAGGGTCCCCCGGTTGGTTGTCCATTTGTGCGTTATTTCTCCGTGACTGTAGTTACTGTGCTGCTTCTCATGTGACTGTACGAACATTTCTCCACTTTGTCATTTCGAATGGAGACCTATTTTAAGCATAAGCATTGTCATCCAAAATATTTCAAGACTTTCTGTGAAGGCGTGATCTCTGTTCCCTACTAAACACTGCTTGCCCCAGGTCCTGGGAGGCCTCGCAGAGTCTGCTTTTAACCATAAGCTCAGTGCTTTCGTACAGTTTCCAATTTGATTTTCAGTTGCGTTGCAGGAGTTTGAGCTAGAGCGTACTTCCCCAATTTACTTAGGAGGATGTTTGGAAGACTGTGTCAAAAGCCTTGCTAACCTTCAGTATATCCACGAAGCCTATTACTTTACCACACAAGGAAATTAATTTGATTTGATGCAATATGTTCTTGACAAACCCGTCTTGACTGAATCTCATCTCCTTGTTCTCATCCGTGTGCCTACAAACAGTGGGGTTTTTTTATTTTCCTGGGAAATGAAATTAAGCTGACAGCGGTTTATAATCCCCAGCCCTCCTTCCCCCCGCTCCCACCCCCCCGTGCATCCCCTTCCTTTCTCCAGCCACACTACAGCCTCTGTGTGTTGCTGCTGTGGCAGTCTTGGGCCTTCTGCTGAAATTTCCGTCCATGCTTTCCTGTCCTGGTTTGTTAGTTCTTTTTTGTTTGGTTTGGTTTGTTTTTTGTATTCCTCCGGTGCGGTAACCCTCCCTCCCCATCTAAACCCCTCGCTCTGGGGCTCCCACAGGGGATGGAAAGCTGCTGTTTTCCCTCATGTGTTGTGACATTTGACCACTTCACCCTCAGCCAAACAGTGAGTGGCTCGCTGCTTAATTTCAGGATCCAAAATACAATTGCTTTTCAAACTCCCTACGGACTCTTTCCAGGCTACTGCACAAATTAAGCCTGTTCCTACTCCTTTCCCCACCACTTCCTTTCCCTACAAAGCACCGGCCTCTTCCTTCTTTTTAAACTTTTATATAGTGCTATAAATTTCCGTGGAGATTTACAGAGGCTAGATAAGACCCCCCTGGCTGCCCAGAAGAGTTTGGACGCTGCTCCTTGGCTGCGGTGAGAGAGGGTCTCCTCCGCAGCCTCTGCCCTCCCTCTTCCCGCGGCAGCGCAGATGCCAAACGGGAGCGAAGCATCTCCCTCTTGCCGAGGCGTCATCAACAAACGGGGCCGCCCCATCGCAGATTGTTGCAGCCTCCGGCTTCTCCATGAGGGCCTGAGACACACGGGGACCTGCGTGGCTTCTGCGTGGCTCTATGGTCCTCTGGTTTGCACCCAAAGCAGACGGGAGCTGCAGTTTCCTTTCCTTTCCGTGCTAATGGGCTCAGCTGCTCTGGCAGCAACAGCAAAGCCGGGCAGGGGGGCTCAGCTGTGGGCTGTGCATGACCCCAAAAGCACTGGCAACGGCACCTCCAAAAGGGTAGGGAGAAGCCCCACGATGGAAACCTGCCTCCAAGAGCTGTGCTTCACCTCCGTGGTGGCACGGGTGACGCTGCCCTGCCAGCGTGGTTCCCGGTGGGATGAGGGCATCAGATGACCATCATCCCCTCCTTTCCCCTCTGCTGACTGAGGAGGCTTCATGGACCAGTGGCCCTGGGAACCACCACCACCATGGCAAAGGACGGAGGGCAGGGATTTGAAACTTGGCCCCAGGTCATGCAGGTGAATTGGGTTCCCATCTACATTTTGTTTTGAAGCCTACATGAACCATTTTATCTGGGAGTCGAAATACGCCTGCTAACCAAGAGGAGTTCCATGTGGTTTTGTCCTTTATGCCCACGGTCGTTGCTCCGCTGTCTTGCTCAGTACCTGGTGACACTGGTTTCTGCAATAAAAATGAACCCGGGAAGACCCTCTGGTCAACGAATATTAAAAGCCCTTTGTAAACATTGTTCACTGGTAACACTACAGCAAAAAACCCCCCACAATTACATATAAGCAGCATATAATTGCCTGCTTATATGCTCCTGCTTTTGTGCTCAATATCACCCGCCTAAATGCTTATAGAAATATCAGCACCGAAGATGCACAGTAATACAGACTTCATGTTTTACAGCGGTCTGGTTATCTCATCAAGCCTAAAAGCTAAAGTAGCTGGACTGTAAAACTTGTCTAGTGGCTTAACAAATCCTCAGCAAGCAGAAGTCAACAGGGGACATCTGCTATTTTGATTTTTAATCATTTTTGGCTTTGGAAAAAATACTCCTCTTCTCCAGCGTACTATAAAACCACCTTTGGGTAGATACTTCGCATGCTGTGCCGTTTGCACCCCCAGCTCAGCTCCACAGCCCCATCACTAGGTGTTACACGCTGATTTAAGGGAAAAAGAGCCCCACCGAGCAGCTGTGGGAGAGGGGTGAGAGCTGCGAAACCCCCAGGGGGGTGCAGCCACATCGCAGGTCCCGCAGCCAGACCTTGGGTCCCGTACCTGCGCCGTGCGTGGGGCAGCCGCCCCGGCCGCGCTGTGTGAACCTGAACTTCTGTGTGAACCCGAACTTCTGCATTTCCTGCCTTTGTGGTGTTTGGTTTTGCTCCATTGTTGGCCTGCCCAGCCCCCCCCCCCCCCTCCTCGCCAGCGGATGCGCCCTGAATTCGGCGTCTTCCTATTCTCAGAATCCCTCCCTTATTCTCTCCTCTTCAGGCTGCGAACAAACTTTTGTGCCTTTTCCATGTTTTGCTTGATTTTTTCCAGCAGCTGAGTCAGCATCTCCCTTTCTCTGCGAGACAGCAGCCCTTTAAAGCCCCTGTTATCTTGCAAGCGTGCCATTTGCTACAACCACCACCTAGAGCGGCTGAGATAAGCAAAGCAGTTGAGGGAGTAACCATCTCCTCACAGCCCATGAATGCTTCCAGTCAGGCTGGGAAATAATAGAAATATTTATTCTCTGGAAAAGCTTCCCACAGCTGCTCTCCCTCCCTCTTTGTTTCACCCGGTGCTGCCTATCTGTCTCGGTGGCAAACAGAGATGGATCGGGGAAAGGCCGGAGCCCGGTGCAAAGTCCAGCTCTTCTCCTTGTTAGCCGGATTTTTTGTGAGCGTCAGACTGAGCAGAGCCCAGCTTTGTCCCCCTCTCCTCCACGATATCCTCAGCCCCTGGTGCTGCCAGAGGCACCCAGCAAAGAGCCTCCCACGGGCCCCTTTAATTCCTGCAGTGCTGTCCCCCCTTTTCTGTTTTTTTTTTTTTTTTCACAAGAAATTATAAGGGTATAATAATTTTTCAAACATCTGCCAGTTTGGCTGGAAACAGGGTGGCGATATCAAAACCTCCTTGGCAAAAGTCTTGTGCGATGAGGCCGGGTTTTAGGGGGCCAGTGGAGCTGGGGCTGGGGAAGACCCTCACTCTCCTTGCCCGGATGGCTTTTTCTGGAAAGGTGTAATGGAGAAGAGGCGGTGGCACAGGCGTGGGGAACAGTTTGCAGTGGTGAAAGGTTTCAAGCTGAAAGGGACAGGGCTGGCTGAGCCGAGCTGTGCCAAGAGCAGGGGAAACACCCAGAGATATGTGCGCCCACCCAGAAAGGGAGTGAGAGCAAGGGCAGACAAGCTTATATTCTGTATTTGTAAACTTTTCAGCATCCCATTTAACTCCTCGGGGTGTCACCCTCAGGGTAGAAGCTGGAATGGCAGCGTAGCTGGAAAAATCATGCAGCGTCTGTTATAAACACCTGCTAGACCTGTGAGCTCATTTTGTAGCCCCTTCCTTGGTACCTCCAATGAGCCCGTGCCCAGGTTAGATGGAAAACTACTTTAATACGCTCTTCTCTCTGGAAAAAAACCTGTTGTGCAGCCAGACCCCGCAACGGGATGGCAGCTGCTTTCTGGTGAAGGCTCCTTCTCCAGGAGGTGGGTGGTTACAGGGAGATCTGCCGTTTTTGTACCAGACCAGCAACTTCTACGTCAGCTGCTTGTCATTAACCTTGTTCTTCTTTCTCTTTTCTCAAACCGGCTGAAGATCAAAGGCTCAAAGCCAGAGCACCAGGTTTATCTCAGTATGCTGTGTCTGAGGCGTGGTTTTTGACAGCCTGGAAGTGGCTATAGGAGACCTGGGCAACAGTCCCCGTCCTGGTTTTGCACCCCTTTCTGTAAGGGGTAACTCGGGAGGAGCCAGCGGGGTGTCAGGTACTGGGTTTGCCAGTGGTGTTTGTGGGGGTTAAATGTGATACTCCATATTTCTCAGCCATAGCAGACTACGAGTGCTGTCAGAGAAAGGTCTCATGCTGATGTTTTTGTATAAATACATATTTATTGTTGTACTGAAAAGTACAGGGAGTTACTATAAGATAGAACTGTCCTTCCCAGGGGCTGTATCAAGTCAAGGGTGGATCATCCCCAAGACTTTTTGCTGCATCTCGCTGTGGCATGGACCCTGACGTGCATTTTTTGGGGGGTTCATTCCCACCCTGTGGGGCTGCTGGAAGAGAGAGACTCCGGTAAGTCTGAGCTGTGAGCTCTGCGCAGCCTCCACAGGGCTCCGGCTCCCGGCACTGGGGGTGTGGGGTCTGCGAGCAGCCGGCTGCGCCTCGGGACCCCTTTGTCCCTCTCATCCAGACACTTTTGCCCAACGTATCAGGTGGAAGCGGCTGGACCTTGACCAATTTTTAATTACCAGCGCACTGATTGAAGTGGTGGCAGGGGCGGCTACCTGGAGTCAGTAGGAATTTACTCCTGTCATGTGGTGGGTATAATCTGCTCTCGCTGTCATCCTGCCGTGGGACCGATGCCAGGAGATGGAGAGCAGAAACCTGATTTTCAGGGACAGTGAAAGCCTGCAGCTTCTGCCAGCGGAGCAGGGACAACTCCGCCGTGCCACTGTGAATAACGGACCGTGGTCCCCGGCTGGCCCTTGTGTGTGGGACCGCTATTTGATAGCATCATAGCATGACATACCATGGTCTCAAATAAAGAGAGGAAGGAAAAGGGCTTTAAGTAAACAAGAACGGAGCCGTTCAGAGAGCCGGCCGCTGCTGCCAGGCAGCCTCGTCCATAACTTGCATACTTGCCTCGGACTGCAGATTATTTCAATGTCAGCACAGATGCCGTTTCTGGAAACTCCCTGCAGACCAAGGACATCAGAGGAGCCATTTTATTGTACTTGATGGGTGAGTGCAGGAGGCAGAGGTTAATAAGACCGGTATCATGCACGGAGTATGCAGAATAAAAGAGGCAGCGCGAAAAGTTCCCCTGAAAAACGTTTCGTTTTCTCTATCACGCGCTGAAGAAAAGCACATCATTTCCTCCAATTCCTGTTTTTAAATGCACATTCATGATTTCTGCAGCTGCTAACGCGTGTAGCGCAGCGCTGTAACGCTCTCCTGAGCATAAGACTTCTCACCTAATATGCACATACTTAACTGCCTCTGAAACTCGTTTATCTACACCAGCTACTTCCAGACTCCCTGGCATAAAATAGTTTTGCACCAAAGCTGTGTTTGTATTCTCATATGTGACAACACCACATGAGGTGTTTTGGTGTTATTTTGTAAAGTCTCTCTGTTCCTACATACGAGCCACATTTATCCGCGGATGCAAGGAAGCCTTCCCACCCGCTTTGGCTTTAGAGAGAGATTTGAGAAAAGCAGTAGTTGCATTTTGAATAAGTTTAGGAAAAGAGAAGATTTTTCTATGTAGTCTAACAAATGCTTGAGAGGGTAGAAAGGTTTGGGATCGTTTTTTCAGATACTCCCACCAGAAGTCACAGTGAGCTTTCCGGCTGTGGAAGCTTTCCAAAAGCCCACGTGTGCCCAGCCCCGGCAGCGTGCCGCTTTCAGGGCACTGCGTGAGTGCCAACAACACCCAAATGCCCAAAACCACCGTGAGCACAAACAGCACTGAATGTGCCGGAGCGCTGTCAGCATAACCCTTGTTCCTAAAGGTGACCTTTTTGTCACGGGGAAACCTCTTTGCGCTCCGTGGCTTGAAGAGGATGTGCCTGGCATTCCTAAATAATTCCTGAAGAAGTCTTCCCAAACCTTTCAGGGAGCAGTGCAGACAGGAGGAGAAAAGGGTTTGCTGTTGCTAACTTGGGCGTCTTTGCAACAGCGCAAGGGCAAAGCTTAGGGAGGGACTGGGAAGGGAAGGGTCTCAGGTCACGCGTTAGCACGGGGCTCTGCACTGCTGAGCAGGGACCCCGGCACAGCGAAGGTAAGGGTGTGAGCCCCAGGGGACCACCTGGGGATGGGATGGGATGGAATGGGATGGGATAGGAAGGGAAAGGATGCAATGGGAAGGGAAGGGATGAAATAGGATAGAATGGGAAGGGATAGGATGGGAAAGGATCGGAGGGGTTGGTATAGGATGGGGAAGGGATGGGATGAGGAGGGAAAGGATGGGATGGGAATGGAAGGGATGGAATGGGAAGGGATGGGATGGGATGGGATGGGATGGGATGGGATGGGATGGGAAGCAATGCGAAGCCTCCATGGCCAAGTAGCTGGCTGGCTGAGGGCAGCCTGAAGCAGCAGTTTGCCCATGCTCTGGGAGAAGGGAAGAGGGTGCCGTGATGTCCCAGGCCGAACAACCCTTCACCACATCTATAGCAGCCACGAGAGCTTACGAAGACAAAACGCTAGTGTGTTGGGTGGCTGAATGCTCGGGCTCAGTGAATGCTGAGAAAGCAAAAGGGGCTTCAGCTACTTCGAAGACAACAAATCCAGACAAAAGATGCAGCAAAGCCGACTGTAACAGCATATGCCACAAAAAGTTAGCTCCTCGTCCTTTGTAGCCAGGATGGGCTGCAGCTGCGAGGCGGGGGGAGCGAGGGGGGCAGAGCAGGGGCGCAGCTGCTCCCCGTCACGTGGGGAGAGCCCACGCCGCACCTCCTGGGGACGGCTGGGAACAGGGGAGGGAGGAGGGGGCTGGCACCGGGATCCGCTGCAACGCTGCTGCTGACGGGAAGCAGAGATGTCGGATGAGGGACGGCGAGCGCTAGGGCTGCGCGTCAAGGTGCTCCCGTGGCAAACGGCCACACGAGTGAAAAAAAGCAATTGGGAGGGCTGAAGTCGATGCTGGCTGCACGGAGCTGTAGAAAGACACTTGTGCTGTCCTCCAGGAGTCCTGAAGTGGGTTTTGTTCATTTGGAAAATGCAAGGCTTTATTAAGGCTGTTGATTTACCACCAGTTGAGCTGGAAGAATAACGGATAGATAAACTGGGCTTTTTTTATCCCCCAGATGCTTAATAAATGTATTCCCGAACAGGCAAGCATGTATATTACAAATTCAGATGGGACAGTTGGGAACCAGTGAGTAAATCTGGGTGGAGAATCCTCGGTATTACATCCTTGAAGCTATTTTGCAGGTTTCATAGATTATCCATCGGGGTTCAACACACAGCAGTGCTGTAGGCCAACAGTGATATTTGTGAAGAATTTAAGCACGTAAAGTTAATGATGTGAGAACAGGTGTTCTCTGCTGTAGTTGATGGGGAGGAGTTTGGTGTGGCATCTATATAAGGACAACATGAGCAGTGAGAGATTAAAATGCGTATGGGTAGCAACAGCGAGAGAGGAGTTACCAAATAGTAGAGTTGTCATGTGTGAGCCATGGGGTGATTCTGAAAAGGGTTAAAGAAGATGCTACCATAAATATTAAGGCCCTACCTCAAATGCAGATAGAAAACCAAATAAGAGTTTAAAATCAAGTGATGGATGCTGGCAGGTACCTGGATGCTCGTATATCACCAGCGTGAAGGAAAACATACACCCTCCTGAGACAGCTACAGGGCAAAGCAGATGGGGTTGAGGCGGTGACATGGCAGACCTGGCACCATCCAGCCCAAACACTCACTACCCCAACTGTCCCCTTGCTGGGAGCCATCCCCCCAACCCATCAGTGGGTATTGCTGAGAGCACCGTAGCACCAAATGGTGTCTTCCTAACACTGGGATTGCGATAATAGTGGATTTGAGCACTCAAGTTAATGCAATTTCCATTACCAGACCTTTTTCTCGTTCCCCGTAACTTTCTCAAATTAATTCTAGGTTTCCTGGCTCCAGCTTTCCTCATGAGTGACTTCTTGTTGTTGTTTGAAGGGTGGGGGAGGGAAAAAGGCAGCAGTGCAACCAGAAATCCAGCTCCTTTTTGATTCTTACGGAGGGTTTTAACCAAATGCAACCATTCAACAAAACAAGGTTCCAAAAACCATATTCCAAACAAAACCAAACAGATTTTATTCAGCCATAGCACAACCTCATAGACCTCTGTGGAACAATCCAAATTCTAAGGAAATTGAATTAGTTCTTTTTGTATAGACATGGTAAGACTGGATTAATAGGCTGGGGAGTAGCTAGCATACAGTTATGCACATATTCAGCTCCTGAGGACCTTTTTAATATTTTTTTTCCCATTTTTTTCTCATGGATTGTCTCCAGGTGTGATGAAGTCCACCAAAACACATGAGCATAAACTCCATTGAAATGTCCAGGGCAAGTGGACTGGAGGATACAAACTTCTTAATGGCACTGTAGGAGACACTTGCTGTGAATATAGCCAAAGAAACTGAAAAAAGCGGAAGGAGCACAGGCTGCTGGAGTCTTAGGTCCTTTTCTGTCACTGTTGGGTCTCAATAATTGATGTTTATCAAATGTTGCTTTGTCACATTATTAGTTGAATTTGCTGATAGGGAAACTGATGTTTATAACTGGCCTTACCTGCACAGGACCGGGATAAGAACGTCAATATGACGTTGCCCTAAAAAAAATGGAAGTAAAACCAATGGGGAAAAACACAGGGTGTAAAGGGAACTGATGCTGTGGACAAGTTGAGATCAGAGACACAGGGAGAAAAGGAGCTGGAAGCTGCTGCCTAACAGGACTGCAGCATCTCAGAAAAGTGTTCTTCTCCTCAAGGAATGCTAAGTATTTTTAATGTATTGGAGCCTACCTATAGCTCCTGCCTGTGCAGCAAAGCCTAGAAAAAAGTACACATTGCCTGAAGCACAACGGGATGCGGTGGTCGGTTGAGAATTTGCAGAAAACACAAAAGATCAAGCCAAAATCTGCAACTTGCTGTTCGTTTTAGCTGACGGATTAAAATACTAGTGTAAAGAAAAAGATGGAGCAGATGCAGCATCTCCATGGGGCTTCCTCTCACAGCCATCTTCCTGTTCCTGCCTTGTGCTTTCCCGTCCTCTGGAGTGTCACGGCAGTCCCAGTTACTAAAAAGGCACCCGGTGGCACCGCAGCACACTGGGGTGGCTGCCCAAGGCGGGGGTGGGAGGATGGATGCGACCTGAAGCAATTTGGAGAGACATTTGTGTCTTCCTTAGAGGACACAGGACTGCCCCACTTTGGGGCAAGGAGCCATCTGGTCTTCGATGCAGAAACTCCTGGCTTTCTGGTGCAAGACAACCTCCTGGAGAGGCAGAGGGGGGGTCCCATGCGGGCTGGGACCCCCAGGATGGAGGGTATGGAGAGGAGGAGGAGGGAGAGATTTGGTGGCCCTCAACCCTCTCCTGGCCAACACCGCACTCATCCCGCTTCCACAGCACCCAACCTGCAGTTTTGCAGGGATCCTTGACCGCATCCCAATGAACAGAGACTTATTGTCACTGCATGGGCAATTACCTTCCCCAGCAATTACACCTCCTTCTGCACCAAGGGAGAGAGCCAGGCAGGACGGGGACACCCAGCTCTCTTTTACATAAAAGCAACAACAACAACAACCAGCAAAAAGGTTTCAATCAACTGGAAAAAAATGCTCAGCAACACAAGAAATAATTAAAGATTAATTTCACTCCAAAGAAGACCATTTAATTTTGTTTTACCTTTTGAAGTCCTTAAATATAAATAATTTCCGAAGCGGAACATAATTTTAAAATACAGAATTAAGTATTTTCCTTTTGAAAATTGTAGATATTTTCATTTGAAAAGCCCTAATGAAACGTTGGAGTATTTTTTTTTAAGTGTCAAAACTGTTCACCAAAAACATACTGAACTTGGCAAATGGCTTCAGCTGACCTACAGCTGTGTCTTTTTCCCAAATCAATTACTCCCTTGAAAAAAAATGTCCCACCACTAACCAGGAGCACATCCTTGGCCCTTCAGCATGCAGAAAGCCTTTATTTCCATTTATCACTCCCTGATGTGCATTAAAACTTGCACATAAGATATAATTATTGAGCTGTGTAAACCGTGCATAGTGGGAAAGGGAAGAATGATGAGGTGTATCCGCCAGGCTCGATCCACATCAGTCACTGGCTTCCTGGGCAAATTCCTTACCCAGCTGAAGTCAACAGCAAAACTCTCAGCAGCAAGAGTTTCTTTTATTTCAGAGGTTTGGTTTTCTTGTGGGTTTTTTTTTCTCTTGTCCCCAAATCTCCTTTAACGCACCGCTTTTTAACCTGAAAATGTGGATCCACCGTGGAAAACAGACCCAAACCAACACCCTGATGCTCCTTGGTTAGCAAATGTATTTCGGAGGCTGCAGTGCTGCATCCTCCTGCTGCCGCGGTGCACACGGGGACTTACAGTCCACAGGTACCAGCTGCTGCGGCGCCGGGCAGCTGACGGCGCCGCGATGGCTCCAGCTCACACACACGTGTATGCACACACACACACACACACACACACACACACATACACATACATACACACGTGCACACACACACACACACAACCCCGTACCTCTCCCAGCNTGAGGCCATTTTTCTGTAACTCTAATCTCATAATTCATTGTTTGTGCGGTGTTGGTTACAGTAGCTGAAAGGGGGGATAACAGCAGGTCAATTTGGCACAGAAGCGCGTTTGAATCTGCAATGAGGGACTAGCCCACCTTCTGACAAGCTGCTGAACTGTGGCCAGAAACGGAGAAAATAAGCAGGAAAGTGGCTTAAAAGGAAAAAACGAACCGCCTTACAATGAAATAAACCCGTTAAAAAGACTTATTCCTTTGAATCCGTGGGGGTGGTGTGTGTTTGGCCAGCATCGGGGCAACGCTAGCTTTTTCCTCGCCGCTGCTGCTGTTCATTTACTTTTTAGGCTCCCGTGCAAGTGGGCTGCTGGCTTGGCTTCTGCGGCTGCCGCAGCCGGCCACCACGGCATTATCTGGCTCCTCGGTGCTGCCGAGCCTTTAGCGTTTATTTTGCCCTATTTTTTTTTTTCCTGCAAGAGAAAAAAAGAAAACCAAATCTTTTATTTTTTTTTATTCCCCTGCCCTGTAATATCGAAGGGCGCCCGAGCCCGGCGCAGGGGGTTGTGTGCGAGGTGTGCTGTTGGTTGATGTTCGCGGCTTATTGCTAAACTTCTCGTTTTTCGAACCGCAAAAACCTCGCCTGTCAGCCGAAATTAGCTAACAGCCAGGGAGTGTCCTTCCCGGTTTGCAGGCCACGGCACATCTGCGCTTTGAAGAAAGAGAAGGAGCGAAATAGGGCTGGGTGGTTGGCGGTGGCGGGGTGCTTGGTTGTTGTCGTTGTGGTGTATTTTTTTGCCTCAGCCTCCCGTTTGCCCGCGCGTTCATAAATATCCTGGTGAGCGGCTGCCTCTGCGGTGTCGGCGTGCGGGAAGAGCGGAAGGAGGGTGGATAAAGAGTGATTCTCCGCCCGCGTGGGGGACACCCTTCCTCCCCTCCCCGCCACCTCCTCTTCCTCCCCCTCCCCTCGCCGTTTGACCTTGAGTTCGTTCCCCGGCTCCCGCTCCCCTCCTCCCC
>VXBO01002882.1:24055-37668 GCA_013400135.1 Rhinoptilus africanus
CACTGAAAGGGTTATTAAACATTGGAATAGGCTGCCCAGGAAGGTGGTAGATTCACCATCCCTGGAGGTGTTTAAGAAAAGGGTAGATGAGGTGCTGAGGGACATGGTTTAGAAGGGTTTTTTGTCAGGGCAGGTTAATGGTTGGACTTGATGATCTTAAAGGTCCCTTCCAACCTCACCGATTCTATGATTCTATGATGGCTTTGTTAGCCATCTTCATAAAAAATAAGAAATTTATTAATTTGATTAAACTAACTAATTTCTAATATATCCAGAAATAAAAAAAACTCTGAAGATATTTGCAGAATATCTAGTTAAGTTAGAGATCACAATAAAATTGAGGCACTTGTCAATGGGGATTGTCTTTAACAAAAAAGGTGCAAAGCCCCTTGAAATATTTGAGTGAATAAGAACACTTTTGTCAAATTCAGCAAGTGCTAATGTTTTGTATTGCTTATGTAGGCACTGTATGCAAACTTTAATATTGAAAAAAACCAGAAATACCTTAAATTAAAGAACTCAATTCTGAAGTACTGTAAAAATGAAGAAAAAATTAAATTCTTTGCTTTTGTGTAGAATGTATTAGGGCATATTAGACAAATAGATTTACTGATAAATTTACAAGTATTGTGTTAGGGGATGCTTGAGATATCCTCTGGGGAATTTAGGAACCTTGAAAGCTGTTTATTTCTGTGATGTTTACAAATGTTTGAAATTGTGTTCAATTTCTGTATTGCTTATAAGTATTCGTGTAAAACTTGAAGAACCTTAAAAAACTCTACCCATAAAGGGATCCTGCTGAGGTATAATTTGAAACCCTTTTCATGTTGTATATAGGTCTGTATTATGGCAAGAACATTCGATGAATGGAAAGAAGCTCTTGAAAATGCTTGGAGAGGAAGTCACAGCATACAGGAGAGCTGTTGTACAAAATCAGAACAAAGGGGCAGTCTAGGCTAGCATCCCTTTGCTGCCAGTAGCCAGTTTAACAGGAAAAGTAGCATTTCCCTCAGTATTTTCCCAGGGTCAGGTAATTTTGTGTCTGACGATTTTTCTGAGCAAGTGACACTGTAATAGTTGTAATGCTTTGTCATTAATTTTTCTGTACCAGCTTTGTCCCTTTTGTCACTCCTGAGAGCACTTAGGAGTATGTGAATGAGTGTGTGTCCCAGCACTCCTCCCAGTGTGAAAATTAGCCATGTACTCCCCATTTCCTCTTTCTTCTTTCTTGCCCATGTAAGGAACTTCCGTCATGTTTTGTACCTTGTTTTCTCAAAGAGAGACTGTATCTCCTTCCACCTAATAGAAGTATTGATTCGTTAAGGAACTCCACTAGCTATATAAGGTTAGATTTTCTTCCACAAAAGCTGCATCGATTCTTCCATAATGCTATACTTATCAGTATTCCTACATCAGTTACAACCTAGCTGTTGAAGAAAGTAGGCTTATGGCATACTTCTTGACTGAATGTTTTCTATATTTAGGTTGGTATGAGGATGGGTTTAGAAATGGAAACTACAGGGAATTCTGCAATTTCTTGCCTTTTTTTTTAATGTGAAGATGCATGAGTTTCTGTAAACTTAGTTCTGAAGTCATGCTCTGGCTCTCTAGGCTCTGTGTCTTCCTTTTACGCTCTGACTTAATCTACTTCACTGGCTTGTGTTAATTGTCTGGGTTTTAAACTGTGGTAACAGGTTCTTTATATAGAAACAAATAATCTTCTTGGTAATGTTTCACTTCCTTCAGTTCTCTGTGTAACATTTTTTGTTATTATCAAGTTTTGAAAAGAAGTCTTTAAATGGAAAGCTTTTAACTATCCGTAGAGTACAGCACAAAAATGCACAAACAAGATTTTCACTGTTTTCCAATCTAAGCTGTATGAAGATTTTAAAGTTTTGATTGGGTGAATCAAAAACTAGTTTTCTCTCCCATCATTGGTCATTGACTTGTGTGCTGACAGTCTCTACAAAAAGCAATTGTTGCAAATACAGGGAACTGGACAGAGGCTGTCAGTCCAAAGATCCAGTGCCACGGACTGAAGCCTCATCGGGGACCAGTGGTTAAAACAAACCAAGTCAGCTCCTGTGGTGGGTTGACCCCAGCTGGCAGGTAAACCCCCACCAGCCGCTTGCTCACTCCCCCATGGTGTGAAGGGGGAGAGAAACTGAAAGGCAGAATCTGAAAACCCATGGGTCAAGATAAGACAGTTTGATAGGTGAAGCACAGTGGTCCACACAAGCAAAGCAAAATAAGGAATATTATTGACTGCTTCCTGTTGGCAGGCAGCTGTTAAGCAATTTTCTGGAAAGCAGAGTCTCAGCATGCCTAACAGTTACTTGGAAAGACAAACTCCATAACCACAAACCTGCCACCTTCCTCCTCCTTCCCCACAGCTTTTGTTGCTGAGCCTGAAGCCATACGGTATGAAATATCCCCCTGGTCAGCCTGGGTCCACTCCCAACCTCTTGACTAACCCCAGCCTCCTTGCTGGGGAGAGTAGAGGGAGAAAAGGATAAAGAAAGAAAACCTTGACACTGTGCAAGCACTGCTCAGCCATGGCCAAAAGACTGGTGTGTTCCTAACAGTGTTGTAGTCACAAATCCAAAACACAGCGTTTCTACCAGCTGCTGTGAAGAAAATTAACTCCATCCCAGCCAGACCAGGTACACCTCCCCAAAAGTTTCTCACACCATATAGATTTATAGTTGACTTTTTATTTAATAAAAGAATGGATAGGAATTCTCCAGAATTCATCCTTAATTGAAATTCACATTAATTTTTGAAATTCAAATTAATAAAATTAAAAATTAAATTGGTGTAGCAAATGGAAAATAAACTGTAATGCCATCACTATAGGGTGGATATCACTGAAGTTCTGTATGATAGTTTTGTATGATTCTCCTGTGTTAAAGCATTGATGTCCTGGATTTTTTGTCCTTTATTCATGGTTTTGGCTTGTGTCATAACTACAAGTCAAATAGTGTTGGGTGCGTGATTTGTCATAGATTTATATGCAAAATGAATCATTGGAGTGGGGGTTGTGTGTGTAAGCTTTGTTATTCCAGTGGTTACCATATGCATCTGAGTTCTTTTATAAAAACAGGTGAGAAATTAGTGAGAAAAGATACTGTTCTGACAATTGTGAAATAGTGGCATTATGCATATTTTTACAAGTTCTAAGGCAATGTTGGTCCTGTTCTCTTTCCTCTAACTTCCCGAGCCCCCAGAACCCCTTTTAGGTTTTGCCAT
Organism: Rhinoptilus africanus; assembly: GCA_013400135.1. NCBI lineage: Eukaryota > Metazoa > Chordata > Aves > Charadriiformes > Glareolidae > Rhinoptilus > Rhinoptilus africanus. The sequence continues at coordinate 27,305 of VXBO01002882.1, forward strand.
ACGCAGGATATTTTCATAATAAGATGTCTAAATGATCTGGCGAACATTTATTGTAGGTTGCTCAACTTACATAATTAAATAGTTGACTGTTCTGTGACTTGTCTAGTATGGTGTCAACAAATTTTATCTATGGATTTAGATACTGATGAGTAGCAACCCTGAAGCATCATAAGCCTTCTTTTTCTTCTGGCATACCAAAATGATGTGATGCTCTTTCCCTTGAGTGAATGCTTGTCTTCATTTTTATGAGTGGCCATAATGCCCGTGTGACCTTATATCAATACAGAAAATATAAGAATAATTCAATAGAGTAATTTCTCTAGAATAGAAACAAACTAAATTTTTGTTTAGAGAAAAAGAAACAGATTTTGAGTCATGTTGTTCTTATACACTCAGGGAGACTGCTGTGCCATGGCTTGTGTATGTTTGCAAATGACTCCTGCTGTTTAAAGACTGTAATCTTTTGACCTGGAAAGTTGCATGTCCTCTTTCTTTTTCCTGTTCAAAAATGTTTGAATCATCCAACCCATAAAACAGAAATTATACTGTATAACCAGTTGCATAGCACAATGAGAACAAATCAGTGTGTATATATATACTAAGATTAAAATTATTCAAAAGGATTTAGTTCATAATTCATATAGTCGTAGAAATCATTATCATAATTTGAAAAACAGTCAAAGAAGAATTAGTTATATCATATTTGCTGTTTGGGAAGAAGCAAGAACATGGCCAAAACAAAAATTGTTGCACAAAGCATGTAACTTGACAAATATTTTAGCAACTTATGAAAAGGAATATTTGACAAGAAAGAGATTTGCCATGAGTCCTTTGGGAGGACACCATTTTTTCCTCTTTTAGAAGTTGCATGCTCGGACTGGTTGGCTCTGCAATTCCTCCCAAAGAGCCAGTGAAAGTTGTGGTGGTCTGGATTTTGTGGTTGCTCTAAATGCAAGGAAGGGAGGGTGTTATCTGCTCAAGTTTCTTAATTAAGAACTTGAAATTTTGTAAATGATAGGTTGACAAATGTTGTCACAATAGGTGACAAATGCCAGTTTTCCATACAATGGAAAGGGAAGGGCTAGCAGAAATCTATAGCTTAATTTGTTAATAGTAACTAAATTGATAACAATAAAATGTGATTTAATTGTAACTGGTATTTAGATTAAGTGTTATTTGATCAGTATTAAATATGTTTCTAGTATAGTTATGACTTTTCATGGTCTAGTAAGGGTAGAAGAAAGTGATAATGTTTTCAGGCAAGTATCTCCTTAGGAACACCTGTCTGCAAAAGGCTGTTGCTGATCTTGCTTTAGATGACTCTTTATAGAGAAGACTCTTCATTATTTAATTGCTACCTAAATTAGCCAAATAATAGCCAGTGATATGCAAAGTGTTCAAAGCATGAAAAGGCCAAAAGAACAGTAAAGAAAAGTCCATGGGAATAACAAATAAAGCAATATTCATTATGAAGCAATGAACTGTTGAAAATCAGTGGAAGGAAAACAGTCAGGAATGAAATTGAATAGAATAAAAGCAGCATGGGTTAGTGGTAAAATCTGCAACTGACAGAGGATGACAAAAAGCATTTTGATGAGCCCCATGGATATGAAGATATGAGTGTTTCAGGTCAGTTCATAGCCAAGTTTCAGCACGTTGTTGGTTCACAGCTGTGGAGCTGCATGCACTGTAACACTATCAGCACATCTGAAGAAGCTGTAGTGAGTTACTGGCTGGAAGTCTTGACGTGCTGCTGAACACACTGAGGCGCTAAAAGCTGTGCAACAAGAATATTGGATAAATTTCAGAAAAAGCAGGAGGGATATCACTAAGATCAGTTCTTGCTGATATTAAACTTAAGTGGAAAAAAAAAAAAAGATGATGTAATAATAATCCTTCTAAAGGAAATATTACTAGAAGAGTAGTGTCCCGAGTCTGCCTGCTTTTCTCTGAGTCTTCAGCTGCTCTGTGTGCCCTGTTACAGACACTCACCTCAGCATATGGCTTTGAGCTACTGTGACAACCTTGCAATTTTTTTAGTGTCTTGGTGTGTTTTGACATTGTGGTATGAAATCTATTTTTTGAAAAAGGAAGCACTGTTTAATACTGATGTGGCAGGTTATTAGACAAATTGCTATTGTGGAGATTTTATTATTTTCAGGTTTAAGAAAATGTTTCCTGAGGATTGTATTTTGCCTGCACAGTTTAACATACAATAAGACTTTTCCCATATGTGCGCAGCTTTGTATTTTATGTGAGCTTTGAGCTGATTTTCAAGTAGGGTATGGCATATATTATCTGTCCTAAACAAATGGATGATGACAAAAGATTCCTTTTCTCCAGTGTCTTAATAAAGATGGTCATCTATCTAATCAGGGTTGGGGAGGGATAGAAAATTTTGCAGTCTGATGACTATGTATGGTCTCTTCTCTGTTTGATTTTTTTTCCTCTTGTGAGGCAGGTGTGTAATACAGTTTTAACATGAGTACAGCATTACAGTAGCTAACATTGTCTACCAGGAAAAGCCATTTTACATCTGTCTCGCATTATACTGATTCTTAGCCTGCAGGAATCCAGTAAGATTAAGTGTCCTGATTTTTCAAAGGTGATGAACAACGTTTCTCTTACTGACTTTATTAGAAGCTCTAGGTGCTTCTTGGAAATCAGGCTCTAATATAACTAACAGGCTCACAAAGTACCGTCAATTCATTGTGCTTTCAGTAAGCGCAACTCATCAAGGAAAAATACGTTTATAGCTGATGTCCAAACCTTCACTTCACACCTTAAAACTGTCAGATTAAACTTTTTCTCATGTAGGAATCTTCCTGTTGTCTTTCTCTGTAGCCATAAATCTCTGGCTTCAGAGAAACAACTCCTTGCCATGCCTAAAAAGACACATCTCCCTACTGTCGTGATATCCATCCCTGTAGCCTGCTTTTTTCCTTTCTGCTCTGCTCTTCCTCCCTAATTATCCTCTCATGTTGGGGTGAGACACAGTAGGCTGCTTCTTATGCTCCCTGTACTTTCCGTGCAGGGGTGTGTTTCCAGGGTGGGTGTATAATTCCACAGTCCCTGACTCTGCATTACTCTGAATCTGCAGTTTTCTTGTTGGGGCTGACAGTAAGTGACCTTCGTGTGTGAGCTATAATTTTGCTCTTCATCTGCTTCAAGACCTCAAGCTGTGTCCCTTCTTTGTGTCTAAAACTTAAAACGTGGTTTATACGCTGGATATAGAGGTTATTTTCAGTTCTTCTCAGCCTTTGTGCCTTGTAGCATAAATGACAAGGAGGATATAAAGGGAGAATCCTTGTTAATTTCTGACTTCATTTCAACTATTTTAATGGATCAATCACACTGTAATGTGACTTTTTAGACATCGTACTACTACAGACACCTGATGCCCCAAAACTTCCATTGCTTTTGAATATTTGTAGAATGCAATATCTACAGTAAATGGAAAGTTTCAGCAAGGCCTCCCAGCTAAACCAAAACCATCTGAAAATAATAAAATATAACAATGGAAGAGACATTTTCCAGTACAGAAATTATATCATTTGAAACTGTAAGATGTTTTCTTTCCTGAGAAACAACTTCTATTACTTCTTTTTGAAACCATGCCTGATTGAAAGTTGGAGATCAGCGTCAGAAAACTAAGTGGTACAATTTAGAATCTAGTCTTGCATTCATTAGGTAAATGATTCCTTTGGTTATTTAACTGCTGTATGCAAATGTGGCAATTTAGGCATGTAAGTGAAAAATGTTCCCTTTCCATGTTAGAGTTAAGGTGTATAATGCAAAGTTCTTTACTGACAAAAATTTAATTTCAATGTAATTTCATAAAATTTTCACTCTTCTTGCGATTTTGTAGAATAGGAATTAATGCTTCTCTTTTCAGTCCCCTTTTTTGGACCCTTTTATTTGCTTATTGTAGCTGCAGACTGGAGTGTGCCACTGTGTACCACAGCAGAGCTCTGAGGCTCCCCAGGGCCATAGGGATCCTGTCAGAGGAAGAACTTTCCAACAAGCTGCAATTACTGTTTTATTACTGTAAAGTGTTGCTCCTGTATAACCCTACATCTTGCCCATAGAAAAGATGTTTTTGATTGAGGTGGAAGAAGGGGCTTTAGCAAGTGATGTCTGTGATTTCTAACAGTTGCTGGAGCAATCATCCTCACTCATAAACCTGCATAAGGAAAGTGATGAATGCTGTCTGAACTTTGTGAGACAGATGGACCAGCATCATTAGCAGAGTAAAGCTATTTTTTAATCTCCTCTTGATAAGGTATCCAAAACACAGTTTGAGTGTGACACTAGGAATCACTGGAGGTCTTTGTTCTTTTCTGCCTAGGGAATCATTTAATTTCATTTCTATTAGCATATCTTAATGATGAAAACTTATAATTTGGTATCTTAAAATATTAAACAATATAAAAGTTATTTAAACTACAGATCTTCACAATAGTTAACCAAAAACTTTTATAACCAAAGAGCTTTCTTTTGTTCCATTTTCTGAGACAGCAGTTTTTAAAGGGGTAGTTTTCTTCTTCTGTAATTGTGTTTCAGTAAATTTTTTTTATTAATGTCATTACACTCCAAAGGTGTAATTCTGTTGCTTGTGTTGCGTTTTTACAGTTTTCTTCTGTCTCTATTGCCAGTCCTCTCCCTGAAGTTACTCTGCTTACTGTCTAAATCAAACATACAAGGTTCAAAATTATAATGAACTGAACCAAAAGCATAATTAGTTGTGATGCATGCTTATTTGTAAAATGTAACACCATAACAAGCAATATATTTTTAATGCTTTGATATATTATTAAGCTTTTGTGGGTGCTTTAAAAATACAGCTAGGTGATGTTTTTTTACTCTGCCTCTCCTCACACTTTTCCCTTTAAGAAGGAAAAACAAATATAGCGAAATGTGTAGAATGGATTAGGAGATGAAGGGGTGGGAACAGCGTATAAAAGAATTAGAAGAAACCTAACACAGAAACTTGTAACAAGTCCAGCTTTATTGAAATCTAGTGGAAAGATTTCTGTGCATTTCAGTCAGGTTAACTAAGGCCTCCCAAGGAAGAAAGGAAAAACCCTTGAATGCATGGGATAGGCTTTTACTCTGTGTTGCTTTCTAGTAACATCTGAAAATACAGTGACATACAGACATTGATTAAGCACAATTCCAAAGGCAGGGCTGGGGGAAAGATACCTCTCACTAGACTCTTTTACCAAATTTAACAAACCAGACAAACCCCGAGTCTTTTCAGATGTGATAAGGGGACAGATATCCCAGTTACTTTTCCTTTTTTCTTGAGCAGTTTCAGCTTTATCTAGTGAAATACTTTACTTTTCTGTATACATTTTAGGTCAAACTATGTATCTAAACTAAAATAGCTATAGAAGTAGAAATTATTCAAGATACTTTTGTGGTCAAACAGTTAAGGACCCAACCCATCCTCATCAGCAGTGCTAATTCGCTTTCAAAAGCTAGAAACCGGACGAGATGGAAATGTCATAATAATTAAAGTGGGCTGTAGGATTAGTGTTTATCCCTTGGATTTTTTAGCTCTAAGTAAGGACTTAATTAATACTGTGTAGTCATAAGTTGTTTAATTGATACTTTGTAGTCATAATTGTTTTTAATATTTAAAACAATGTCAGGAAATTTTGAACCATGCAACATGAATGAATTGTTAAGCTGAAATTGCTTCATAGAAGAAGACGTCATAGATGAAAAAATTAATCGAAAGAAAAAAGCAAACATAGGTGTTTATTACTAGTACACAGGCAATTAAGATTTCAAATTGCTTCATATTTTGGGTAGGCTTTGGCAGTTCCTCTCTCTCTCTCTGTCTCTCTCTCTTTTCTCCCCTGCCCCAGTATTGGTAGCAAATTTCCAGTAATCTTAGAATCACAGAATGTGTTGGGTTGGCAGGGACCTCTAAAGGCCATCTGGTCCAACCCCCTGCAGTGAGCAGGGACATCTTCAACTAGATCAGGTTGCTCAGAGCCTCATCCAGCCTGGCCTTNTTCACTGTTTGTTGTCAGTCTAGTATTTCAAAAATTGTCCTTTGGAAGGAAAATAGGAAAAGCAAATGAAAAAACATTTTTTACACATTGTCAGTAGTCTCAAAGAGAATTCTGTTGTTAAACTGTTGAAGCTTGTGGGGTGTATTGGTAGCATTAATTATGTCATTGCTTTGGGTATTTTGAGTGGTTGTAGCTTTAATAGCTATATAATTATTCCCACACTTTAATATATATAGTTATATATTCTTACTCCCAAATTTGTACACAGGAATGTGCAAGCAAGCATAGTAAAGATATGTTAACCTGCTGTACTGTCGATGGTGTTCTGTAAGTGTAACTATGTATGTCTATACACACATATATGTGGTCGAGCAAGAAGTAAAAGAGGAAAAGTATAGATTTATTTTTCAGTAACACCTGAACAGTTCTTCTTATGGAAACTTGAGTTTGAAAGATAAGAAATGGGAAGATATTTTGCTTGGTTGGTTTGCTGGTTTGGTTTCCCTTAAAGGACATGTTCATTCACTGTAAACCTTATATTTGTTCTGATTAATTAAAAAGGAGTTTAATAAAACGTTGAGCCAGGAGCATGTCTGTGGAGGACGCAAAACTCTCTGTGTCTCTGTGGCTGGGGATTAGACAGGTGCAAGATATTTGGAAATAATTTTCTGTTTTCTCCTCCAGTGTTTTATGCATGCCCTGATATTTTTCACTGTCCATTCTGCTACCAGTCCCCTGACAAATTTTGTGTTTGAAATCAGAATTTAAAAAATGTGGGGGCAAAATGCAGGGGCTCAGAGCAGCTGGCAGATCTAGTCTTTGGAAGCATTGACTTTCGAGTATCTATCCCACTGCTTTTTGGTGAGGGTGAAATTTTTGGTTTGTACGTCCTTCCTTCTTTGCCATGATTTCATTGTCTCTCCCTGCGTACAGCCCTCATGGAGTGCCCTTCACAAGGTTGATAGCATGCTTCAGTCGTCACTCTCTTCTGCTGAAAGAGAGATGAGAGTCTTCTGTCTCTGCAGATTCCCAGGGAGCAGCTGAAGCCAATGAAAATAGGGTTGAAATGAAAAATGGGTTCAGTCCTGCACTACTAAGTCTGGCAGAAATCCCAGAGAAGCTACTGGGAGTTTTGATTAAGAACAGAATTCAGGCTTAGGACCATTGTTTGCATTTAAATATAGTTCTTCTGGTCTTGCTACCTAAACACTGCAGCACTGAACCTGTCTATAAGAACTAAAAAGGGAAGTTGAAAGATAGAGGTGAGAAGATGTTTCTGTTACTCAGCTTTGAAATAGTCAAAAAGTAAGCTCCATGTAACTGGTGAAAAACATACTGGACTTTAGAAGTAAAGTTTTAGTGATTTTGACAGTGAGGTATGGCATGGCAACTATGTATCAAAGAAAATGTTCAATTTTAAAGTATTGTTCAATTTACAATTAATTAAATAAGAAGGTTTATTCTACCTCAGGGTAACAGCTTGGTGTTGGAGAAATGTGTTTTCTTTATTGAGAGAAGAGATGAATCCTCTGAATTAACTTCTGTCACGTATTTTGATTTTTAAAAGATAACTCAACTTTATAGTGTCCCACTGAAAATATTGTTATTGTATAAGCCAAAGAGTTAAATCTCTAAATCTCTTTTGTTTTGCTGAACAAAAAGCACAGATATGAAGAATAGGAAACTATGCTTCTGCCTCTACATCTCTACAGAGAGGGAACCCTAGTAAATAACAACTGGCTGAGCTTTTAGTTTATTATCAACTCAAACAAAATATCAGGACAGTCTAGACACTCATCTGGGGAAATGTTTCTTGAAAGCTAAATGTGATTTTTTTTTTCTTTTTTTCTAAGAGCAATGTGTGAAACAGTTGTTGTTTCCTACTTACATTAGCAATTACAACTTTGCATTCAGCTGCATGTCTGTGCTTTTAATAGGGTTTCTGATCTGCTGAGGCTTTTGGCATGTTTTCCATAATTTATGTGGGAATTGGTTATGAAATGTTTTCCCTCCTCATTTTGTGAGTATGGGTGCATTCTGAAGGCCTTCCTAAAATGGCTACTAAGAAGAATACAGTTAATGGGTGAGACTCCACAGCTGCAGTCATTCACTTTTCCCTAACTTCAGTAGAGGCTCCATCACGTGTTATGGCGCCTAACTTTGTTCTCACTCTGGGTTGTGGCCAGCTGGAGGCTAGCATGTAAACATCTCCTTTTATGCCTTCCTTCTTATTTTTGACCTCACAAACTAATATGCAGATTGCCAGAGGGCTGAAAAAAGCATTAGACTACTTATCCACCTACTCAAAAATTTAAGTTGCAGTTATCTGCTTTTAAGCTTTGCAGCATTAGAAAACTGCACATTTGTACCTTTAAATTGTCCCAGCTGCTCTTTTGCACTTGACTAATTGAAGTATGTCCCAACATACCATGGTGAGATCAGACTTTCTGAGAATAATTAAGTATTCACTGTGGACCTGTTCTGCAAACCCTTATGCATGTGGACACTCTTAACTAGTATAAAATGCCTCACTTTCATTAGTGGGATTGGTTTCTGGCATGAATAATGACACTGAACTCCAAAGCAGGAGGGTGACGGTTGAGTGGGAGAGTCTACACTGTGCTCTTTACACTATTCTTCAATACTCTCAAAAGTCTATCACATCTGCAGTACTGAATCTTTAAATATACTCTTTGCTGACAAGGGATTCTGTTTCTTTGAAGTTGAACTGAATAGGACTGATTTCCTGGGACAGGGAACCAAAAACCTGTGAAAGATGTAATGGAAGTTTTCATACTATGGTTCAGAAAAGTAGCGTATTTTCTTTGCAGGCCTGTAGCAAGTTATTGACTTCTTCATTGTTGGGTTATGAAGGAATTAAAGAATACAAGGTCATTTTTCTGTCTGTCCAGAGTCCAAGTTTTAATGAGTAATATCTTTTTCTTTTCATCATATGGACAAAACTTGTCAATGAAATCTGAATACAAGATTTTGTGCAGGCTACAGAGTTTCAGCAGAGGTAAAGAGAATCCTTTCTGTCATTGAAAATCAGACATCAGCTCTCCACCTGTAACAAAAAATCTTTTTGCGCTCCCATGTTCTACCTTCAAACCTTTGTTGGTGGTACAAAGTTGGTAACTACTAAGAGTTGGTAGCTCTCCCAGTGAGGATTTAGATGGCATTGGCTTCACTCTGGTCTTCTGGTATTTGTTAGACTTAGATCTTACCCTTGCCTGTATGGCAGAGAGGAAAATCTCTGGTTTCCCTTCCATTTTGGGGGCGTGTATTTGTTGTGCTGTACTTCTGAAGGAGCCTAGTTGTGGACCAGAATGCCAGTATGCCTGGAATTCCTCTAACTCAAAGGAGAAACGTAAGAGGAGAGAGCAGTAAGCAGCATGGTACACAGAATTACTTCACTGCTTTGAATTTTGTAGATATCTCAGCAAAGTACAGACATAGGAAGCTAATATTAGGATAGTAGGAATGAACTGCTGAAACCTGCAAAAAAATTATTCTTGTGATTTCTTATCTCCATGTACAATTTGCCCAGGGGTAGTTCAGCCTGTAACTTCTTCTTATAACTGATTACTAATTCGTTGTGTGTCAGTTTGTGTGTTAAGTATTTACTCATAGAGATATTTTGTTACAGTCCAATATCCAAACTTGTCTGCAAACTTTATATGGTTTGGGAAGTATAGGGCTTGTGGAAGTATAAGGAAATACATACAGTTACAAGAAGCTCCAAAGGAATCAAAATTGGAGATTTTGCTGGAACCAAGATTCAGATACATTTATTTCCCAGCTTTTATGCTACACTTGGAATTTTGTAGCAGTCCATGGATGAAACTGCAGTTGTACATGGCAACAGTTTCTTCTAAGAAGTTTGTAAGTATATGGAAATACTTCGCTTTTGAAAGCAACTAAATTCCATAAACTAGAAAAGCAAAGTATTTCCATGCTTCTGTGTCTCTCAGCTTTGTGTGTGTGTATATTTATCAGAATGTTTTGTGTCTTAAAATATTAGAAGCATTTTCTTCAATGTTCAGATTGGTTACAGAGAGCTACGTTTTATTTCAGAAATATTGTTGGTTGTCTGGTACTTTGCTGTCCTTTCCCGTGTGCTTAGGTGTCTGAGAATTAATTATTTTTAATTAAAAAAAAAATTAAGATCTGCAGATAATACTGTACTAATACTTCATCTGCTTAAAACTGACATGTTACCAATTACATCAAAATGGGTGTACAAACCCTGGAATGTTGTTCTTGGAAAAGAGCTGCTTTCACTGTTCCAGCAAGAGGAAAATTATAATGTGCTTAGAATTGACATGACAGCAGTACTGG
>VXBO01002882.1:38698-52593 GCA_013400135.1 Rhinoptilus africanus
AGCAGATACTACTTTCCAGCATTCGGGTCCCATGTATTAGGTTGTTTATCTAATAACTATGATGTATGCAATGGATTTTTGAGGTGTCATTAATAATATCAAGCTGTTTACTATACTTTAACCTGTAAGTGAGGTGGTAGAGGTTGGAATGACTTACTTTCTCATCCCTTCATTAATATTTGCTAAATCATAATTATGGGACAGAGGTTCTGAAAAGTTTTTATAAGGAAGTGAAACAGATTTATCAAGTATTAAGTTTTGCTCCTTAATTGACAGGGGTGGAAGGGCATATCTCGGACTTCCTCTTTTACTCACTCATGTGGTTCATACTGATCAACACGCTTAATGTTTTCAGTATTTTATTTTTAGCAATAGAAGTATCAATATTCAAAATAGCTTATAATTAAAAGTATTTACTTCCAGCCACATGGCTTTCTTATTTAGTTGTGGTTCTATGGAGTCTTATTTAATTAAAATGATGGAAGAGACTTTACAGTTCCTTCCTGATAATCTTTCTAGCACTTACAGACATGAAGGACAGAATTTGTGATAATACACTGCTCCAGCACTGCAGTCTATGTCATTTTACGCTTCTGAAGCCTTTACGTGGGCTTTATGTAGGTGCAGGAGACTGCCACTGTGCAATGAATAGTACTGTTGGGCTTGACGCAGAAACAGTATTTTGGTATTGGGAGCCTTCAGTTAAAATTCCTGTCTGTGCTTTCCCATGAAAAGAAACTTGAAGTTTTCATATTCTTACGTATAATTTGCAACAGACATTCCAACATGTCTAGGTGCCCTTTTACTCTTCTTTTTCTTCATGTCTCACTTTTTCTCTTTTTAATCACCTGAGAAGAGGTGAAATTTTAATAGGCAGGACTAGTTAGTTAACACAGTATGAAACCTTGGAGGCTAAGACTGTGACAAAATTCAGATAAAAGTTGAATTCTTACATGTGTATCAGAATATTTAAATGTTTTGGCCTGAATGACAACAAATGGTAGTTGGGATGTTAAACATTGTGTTTCGGGTTTTGAGCTAGTGGGTGTTAGGCACCAGGAGGAAACTTAGTGTGGCAGACAGATTATCCCATGTCTACTTATAGCAGGATTTTTACACTTTAATCTGAATCATCTGGTTTTGGCCAGAGGTACAGAAAGAAAAACAAAATAGATGGATATTGGACCATACTCAACACTAGAATTCTTATGTTTCTAATCCTTGTTGCAGGCTCCCTGTCAAATAGCCTTTTTAAGTTACAGGTAGAGTTAGAATCAACTTATAATTTTTTAGAAAGGAATTAATGAAAAAAATCCCAAGAAGTGTGATAGTTGAATAGTCCCATTTGTGAATACAGAATGCACATTTCTAAGAAATAACAGAAATGCTGTGGTATAGTTAAATTTAGAAGTCCAGTGTGCTGTTTCCAGGGTTTTGTTAGTGTTGATGCCAAGAACAAAGTACTTCTTAATAAATTTAATTATATTAACAATTTGGATTGTTAATGAAGGTTATTGTTCTTCAAGTCACGGTCCATATTGAATATAATTTTCTGAGACTGAAAAAATGAGTAACATGTATGTGCTGAAAATCACTTTCTTTCACCAAAGCAGTTACCCTTTCTAAGCAACAAATGATTTATAATATATGTTCTAACATATGTTCTTTCTGGCAAAATTACTCTGGCAGCAATGCTGGGAAAGGAACAAATGAAGAAACACCTAACAATAAGACAAGAAAACCAATATGGAAAAGCTGATTGATTCACAAACTCAGGGTTTTTAAGGTCAGATGAACCATTGTAATAATGTAATCTGACTGACTGTATAAAGCAAATCATAGAATCTCACGTGGTTATTTTGGAATCAAATCCACAGCTTCATTTGAAACTACAAAGTATCTTCTGAATGGCATCTAGTTTTTAGTATGTTTGCTTCCTGTAAGTAAAAATACACTATGTGACTAGAGGCCTTTATGTAAACAGCTGTACTTTACCCTGAACATTCCTGCTTTCACTTCGTATTGTGAAATCTTAAATTTCTCTCTTAGATAAGGGCCAGCCACTACACAGACTCTTTACCTTTGGACTTCATTTTGGATAAACTGAATGGATAAAGATGTTTAAAATGGATACATTTGTTATGGATAATATTTTTAATTACAATATTATTTTAAAATATTAATGTTACTAGAAGGGATGTTTCCAAAATGTTAAATTTCGCTTCTGACTCTTTCCGTAGTTTTTCCAGTTTTCCATCATCCCATTTGAAATGCAGTTGCCATAGCTGTGCAAAGAACTATTCTTGCTAGGTGCACATAGGTTACTTCCCTGTTGCTATCTGGAAGCGACCTGCTGAGAGCTTTCTGCTTCTGTAGTCAAAGATTATAGGAGGTGCACATTCTCTTAGGAGTTCAGCATCTGTTGCTTATATGTCATTACTCTGAAGTATCATTCAGGATCTCAGAATTTTGGGTTTATTTTTTTTTATTTGTAAATCTGCCCAAAAGTTTATTAATAGTTTCATTTCTTTTCTGCTGTTTAAGTTGCAGTAGTCAGATTTTTAGATGCCCACCTGCAGACCTGGAAGTTGCTTTGGAGCCTGGTTATGTTCTCTAATCTTTCTTTCAAACACAGCCTCCAAGCTGAACTTTTCATTACTAGGTCTGACAGAGTATACACATAATCATCTTATGTCTCACGAGAAGTTAGTGGAATTAAAATGCAATTCACAACGCAAGTTTAAGTTCCAAGTTTAATCTTATCTGATTGAATTCCAAACTTCTTGCCATAGGAGATCTTTGACCAGAATATTCCTATGGATCAACAGCCACTGAACAGAGAAGTACATAATTTGTATTTCTACTCCTACAGTAATTGCGTCGTGTTATCCGAAGGTTGGCCCTATTGAAAAGTGTAACTCAGAGAACACATGCTGTAGAAGTACAATGCTGTCCAGCAGAACCACTTATTTTCTGAATAGGGATTCCAAACTGATCTGGGATGTCAAGATTAACAGTCCTGGTAAAAGCTTTGGAAATTTGAGAGATGCATAATAAATCAGTATTTGATTTCATTAGATGGGGCATTCACCCAAGGAGATCTGGACTCCATTTGAGTGTGTGGAGTAAGATGTGCATGACCAGACATCATTCTTGTCATCATACTCATTGAGTAGCCCTCCAGGAATATGTCCATGCCTACCTGGGATGATGCAGAATACAGCTTCAGAAGTAGGACAGGATTTGGTATTCCCATACAGATCTGTGTGGATCCAGAGATCATAGAATCATAAAATGGTTTAGGTTGGAAAGGACCTTGAAGATCATTTAGTTCCAATCCCCTGCCATGGGCAGGGACACCTCCCACTAGACCAGGTTGCTCAAAGCCTCATCCAGCCTGGCCTTGAACCCCTCCAGGGATGGGGCAGCCACAGCTTCTCTGGGCAACCTGTTCCAATGTCTCACCACCCTCAGAATGAAAAATTTCTTCCTGATATCCAATCTAAATTGACCTTCTTCCAGTGTGAAGCCGTTACCCCTCATCCTATTGCTACATGCCCTTGTAAAAAGTCCCTCTCCAGCTCTCTTGTAGGCCCTCTTTAAGTACTGAAAGGCCGTTATAGTCTTCCTGAAGCTTTCTCTTCTCCATGCTGAAAAAACCCAGCTCTCTCAGCCTGCCTTCATAGGAGAGGTGCTCCAGCCCTCTCATCATTTTCATGTCCCTCTTCTGGAATCACTCTAGCAGGTCCACGTCCTTGTGCTAAGGACTGAAAAGCTGGATGCATTATTCCAGGTGAGAGCCCAATCCGAGCAATCCCGAGGAAGGGTGGACCCATGCCCTGGCAATATCCCCTCCATTGTGGTGCTTTCTTACGTTGGGGACACTGAAGCTGGATGCAGTACTGCAGGGGCATCTCCTGAGAGTAGAGGAGCAGAATCACCTCCCTCGACCTGCTGGGCACACTTTATTTGATAGAGCCCAGGATGTGGTTGGCTGTGGGCGCACATTGCTGGCTCATACTGACCTTCTCATCCACCATCACCCTCAAGTCCTTCTCCTCAGGGCTGCTCTCAGTTCATTCTCTGCGCAGCCTGCATTTGTGCGTGGGATTGCCCTCACCCCCATGCAGGGCCTTGCACTACTGGAAATCTCACTTTCTTCTGACAGTGATTATATTTTATAATGGGGCTCTCAATGTTAGTATTGGCTCATAAACGGTCTTTTCAGGTTCACCTACACACATCCTTCTGTCTTTTTCAGCTTCATGTTTTTGAGGATCTCATTCATGAGGAGTCTTCAGGAAAGAGTCAATCTTAATGATCTGACTGCAGTCAACATTTGGGCAAAAAATCTGCAATGTACAGGTTACAGTCAAACTTTCATCTCTCAATGCACAGAGTAGACCACAGACTTTCCCAGAATCTGCCTATTATTTATAATTTAATCATTGTTCATTAATGAGAAAATGAAATGCGTGGACTCTCTTTAAGCGCTTGTATTACTATCGTATTAGCAGTGTATAAAATTTAGTTGACATTAAAATGGGACTCTGCTCATTGAGCAGTTGTAAAAGCTTTTTCCATGCATATGAAGCTTATTACTTTCACCATGTGACATAGAGAATGCTTTTACAGATAATATCGGGCAATAAATTATAATACAGCTATTTGCTAAAGTGCACAGTACTGTTTTTCAAGAATTGAATGGTGTTTTAGTTGAATTCAATAGCCAAATTCCTGTTTGTTTTCACCAGAATCAGGTTTTAATTCTATTTCTTTCAGTTGGTAAATTCTGAGCAGTTCTGATTTTCTTCTGATAGGAGGCTGGTCCTTGCTGATGATTTTCAGGTTGGATGCAGTCTATCACACATTGCCCTCAATCTTTGTGACACCTGAGTATCTATGGTGGAGTCTTTTCCTTACCCTCACCCCTTAACTAAAATCCAGACAAGATTACAGTGAGTTACTGTAATTTAAATCATTGATGGTTGGAGTTTATGTTTCAAATATTTGTCATTCTCATATGAGGCTATAGGTTGATGAGATCACTGTCTTCTGCTGTCAGTCATCAGGATCTGTATTTTATGTTATACATTCATCTCTCTCCGATTTGTCAAGGAACTTGAACGTAATTAAACTGACACCATTGTAAAGCTGCTTGTCCTCCAGTAAGTTAGATGAAAAATAACTGAAACCTTTTTCTACTTGACAGGATTTTCTTATTATGATGTACATGTTTAACTAAAAGTTCCGTCTTTGTGGCTTGATGGACATAGGGGAAGCTCGAAGGTATAACTCTGAAGATCATTTTCTAATGAAGATCAAGAAGGATTAAAATTCACAGTCCTTACCGAGTATTTAAGATCTTTTAGTCTCCTTCTATTAGGCATTTTTTTTATGGATACCTGGGTACTTGTTTAACTTTATTTAAAGTGAACAGCCAGTTGAAATTAACTGCCAATGTGTTTAAGTAACAGAGTGCAGAAGTCTTTCCCGGACTGATACCTGAATGAACCTTATGAAATATAGGGAGCAGAACATTATTTCTATTTGAGCAAGCTTTTACTTTAAGAGTCTCATGTCTTATTGCAAAGAAAACTTTCAAAGTCTCACAGTGAAGAAAGAAAGAAAACTGAGGTCCCACTGGGAAGATCATTTTCTCCCTTTCCAAACATAGCAAAGCTCTTATTTTTATTCTTCAGGGTGGAAGTATCAAATTCTAGAAGGCATCGACTGTCCCATTTTTTACCTTCGTTGTAAGACCAATTGCACAGTAATGAAGATGTGCAGAAGACAGTGTGTGACTCACATATCAGTACTGGAGTCTGTTTTCAGTAGGAAAAAACGGAGAATTGAACAGGATAATAGGTAGTGCAGCCGTCACCCCACTGTTACACTTTCTTTCACATGATTGAGCCTGAGTGGAAGCTTTGCATTTTATTCTTTTTTTTTCCTCCTCTTAAAGTTTCTGTAAGGATATGAAATCTGGCTTAGAGCATCCATCTGTTTTTCATTTGTTCCTAAAGAATTTCAGTTAATTGTCGTTCCCAGTTTGTGTTGCCTCTTAAGGTCAAAAAATCTTTCTTTTTTTACAGATTGAACCTTAATGAGTTAGCTATTTACAGGAATTTGACTGGGAGTATGTTTTCCTATATTTTATATGCTATATTAAGTGTACTCAATATAGCTTGCATAGGTTGTGTTATCTCATGTTATTCCTCTGAAAGTAAATGGTGGTTTACCAAATAGTGTTCATAGGTAGCACTGTTTTGCACTAAACGTTCCAGGAGGAATGTTGATTCTGTGACAGTCACTGGCATGGATCTTGATCAATGTGGAGTGAACAAATATATGGCTGCTGTGGTCTGGAGTTCCCTCCCATGAATTGCCATGTGCCACTTAGTAACAAGAAAAACAGTTCCCTGTCCTTGTTTGCATAATCTGATCTGATCTTTTGATTGCTTGGTGGCTTGTTTGTTTGTAAAACTCACGGATTTTATGGGATACATTGTGAATACACAGATCAGGTTTGGGTCCAGCTGCCTTTCATTACTTGCATCTATCAGAAAAATAAATTGAAAGATAAGATAACCTTGTGAAAATCATTACCTTCAGTGGAAGGTGTCATGCTAATTCTGTAAGCAGTAACATGAATTTCCATGTCCTCTTGGAATTTTCTTAATATCGGTATCTACTGGATTAAAAATTGATTCTTTCTGTAGTAAATAGTAAACTGTATTGTATAATAAAATGATCTTTCCTGTTTTCCAGATTACAGAACAGGCCCGTGTTTCACACACGTTAATAACCAGATGTGTCAGGGCCAGCTAACTGGGATTGTTTGCACAAAAACCCTCTGCTGTGCAACCATTGGGCGTGCATGGGGTCACCCCTGTGAAATGTGCCCTGCTCAGCCTCAGCCATGTCGTCGTGGCTTCATCCCTAATATTCGCACTGGAGCATGTCAAGGTAAGCCTTCTGGCTTAAATTGTCTATGACTGTTGTGTTGCTGATATGCACCTTGAAGTCCTTGTGTCCACTTAAAACAACAACACTGTTTTCCTTGTGTGTGTTCTGTGTCTTACTTTTGGTAAAATTTGGATATGCTTTGCTGTGATAGGTATTTTCCCAGGTTTCATTTCTCCAACAATTACAGTTGGGATAGGCATATTCATCACTGCACAGCCGTGCCATGCCTGGAGGCATCTGTACCACCATGCAGCATTCTTTTCCCACTTTTCCCACTTTTTCCCACTTTTTCCACATTCTTCTGATGATTAGTTGACTGTGTGTGCCCCAGTGGAAATTTATTTTGGCCAGGGCTGTCCACAAGCTGCTTCCTCAGCCAGGCTTGTGGCACTGTAAAGCTTGTTTTAGGTCTTGAACAAAAGCAATGTCTCTTCATCAGGAATTTGCAACACCCTCCAGGCAGTGGACACAATGGGAGGCTGGCTGCCCACTCTTTCAGCTTGAATACATGCATGGGGAGACATACCCAGGGCTGCAATTAAGGCAGAGGGAAAACAAGAAATTCAGGCTCCAGAGTCAATCAGACATCTTACAGGGAATCTATTAGGGCCCAGGCTGATAATGACATGTGGATTCCCCCTTGGTGTCCCACTTAAAAAGTTTAAGCTGCCATACCTGGAACATCAGGCAGGTTTTGTGAGTTACTACTTTTCTGACAGTGTGGTGATAGCACACCCAATGGCATCTGGAGCCTCTGTGGTATCTTTATAAAATGGGTTGGCAGACAGGTTGTCTGCATCCTTGCCACGCCAGCTCGCTTCATGGGAAGCTTGGACCATGGTCCCTAAAACTGCTAGTGGCTTTTTTATGTATTAATTCTAGTGACAAACCTAGGTCTAGACTTTCCCTTCATAGCCTGGTTCTGAGGTCTTTCTCATGTCTCAGCCCACTTGAGGATTTAACCCGAGGTCCCACAGAACTTTGAGGGTTTTGGCCTCTTTCAGGAGTATTGGTTGGGTGACATCTTCATCGCACCCTGTCGTTCTGGCCTTCTGTGTTAGTTGGCGTACGAACCATCCACAGTTGTTTTGCCTTGTATGTGTGGTACTAATTTAGATAAGTTTAAGGCTGAGTCACAACCTTTATATGAGCAGTCCGAATTTATCAAGGTTAGGCATCAGGTACAGTGGTGCATCTGAAGCTTCTCTGTCATTATTGTGTCCATTTTGATCAACAGATGTTAAACGGCGAACAGCACTCATCCTTTAATCAATTCCTGAGCAGGACAAGTGTGAATACATGGCTGTTATCCTTGCTCCAGTTTAGGGACACCTCAGGTGGTCGGGGAACATAATGCTCCCAGACCTGCGCTGAGAAAGACGCCAGCTTCCCAGCCTCCCTCCTGAGCTTCCCCTTGATTGAAAACTATTTGATCACCTCCTACCTCATGGAGCTTGTTTGACCCACTTGATTACAGACTCATCAGGACATTTTCCAAACTCCCTCTATAACTTGGCCAGATCAAGGGCAAGTGGTCTTATCTCCATCCTGGGCAGGTCTCCTGTCTGTTCCCCTACTTCTCTCATGTTTGGTAACAGGTAAGATTCCTTGCACAGTATCATCACATAGTCTGGCCCGTCACCTGGCTCCTCATAGGGGCCATTCCTAGTGTTCCCATACCAGTGCTTGGGATCTTGTGTTAGGGCCTGCGCTTTAAGGGCATCCACAGTCCCAACCTGTTTCTTCAAGTTAGCACTGGCCATCTGTACTACTTTATCTTCTAATCTCTTCTCATTTTCTCTCTATTTCTGCAGAGTTAGACTTTGCATCATCAGCTGCATCTCATGCCTTCTCTTGTAACCTTTCAATTTGAGCAAGGAGTTCTCTCTTTTTTTGTCTTCCCGTCACTTCTTTTCATTACAGTTGGCATGGCAGTGTACACCCAACATCTTACAGATCGTACCTTTACCTTTTCCTTCTTTAACTTTTCCCTGTGCCAGGTCTTTGTGGCTTCTTCACTGGATCCCACTCAGACCAGTGGTCTCAGACCTCATCATAGTGAAACCGGGGACAGCAGGGGAGAACCCCATGCTTACTCAAACAAATCTACACCCTGTTATCCTCAAACCCTGCACTCTGCACCATTTTCTGCCATGGTCAGGCCCTCTGCTGCTATCTGCTCCTTGAAGGAATAAGGTTCTGAGTCCAAAGTCCAAAGTGAGATGTATTAGGATAAGGCATTTATTAAGTGGATAACAATTATGCCACCTTGCGAGTGGGGACTATTGTGCTTCTACTCCAAAATTCCTTATAATCTACCTAATAGATATCACCCAGCTCCTGGAAAATGCCCTCCTTCACTTGGCATCCCAAGGGAGTGGAGATGGCCAGGGCATGGGTCCACCCTTCCTTGGGATCGCTCACATTGGTCTCTCACCTGGAATACTGTGTCCAGCTTTTCAGTCCTTAGCACAAGAAGGACATGGACCTGCCGGAGCAAGTATGAAGATGATCAGAGTGTTGGCACACCTCTCCTATAAAGGCAGGCTGAGAAAGTTGGGGTTGTTCATTCAGCCTGGAGAAGAGAAGGCTCCTGGGAAGCATAACAGGACGCATAACGGTTTTAAACTTGAGGAGGATAAATTTAGATTAGGTATCAGGAAGAAACTTTTCACTTTTGAGGGTGGTGAGGCACTGCAGCAGGTTGTCCAGGGAAGTTGTGGATGCCTCATCTCTGAAGTGTTCAAGACCAGGCAACCTGGACTAGTGGGAGGTGTCCCTGCCCATGGCAGGGGTGTTGGAAGTAGGTGATCTTTAAGGTCCCTTCCAATGTACACCATTCTATGATTCTGTGATTCTACAATTCATACAGCCTCCCCGTGGTGCCGGTGCTCAGTGCCCAGTGGGGCCATTGCCTTGTGGCCTGTCCCAGCCAGTCCTGGCCCAGCAGGAGGGAGGGGAGGCCCATCCCGGCCTGCCTGAGCAAAGTGCGACCCTACGCCGAGCGTCGCCTCTGTGAACAGTGCAGTTAGCACAGGTTAGTATTGGGGTGGGAATCAGGTGCTGTAAATCAGTGCCCACCTTTGAGTTCTGATTATGACCTGTACAATGCCATAAATTAGCAAAATCCCTTTTGATCAATCAGTCCCTGTGGGGCAGCATGGCTGGGATACTGCAGGCATTGTCTGCACAGCAGATCTCTGTGACTGAGTTGAGATCCTTCTTAGCAAAATGATGAAGTTTGCAAGAATGATCTTCTCTGACTTTTTATTTAGGTGATTTCCTGTAGAGCTGGAGAGATTTCTAGTTTTGTTTCCCTATTTACAACATAACGAAAAGCATGCAGTAGAAGATTTGTTTGTGTGCTGGCATTTATTAGCAAGAATTTCTGTTATGCAGTTCAGAAAATGGGCTTTGACACTGTCTCCCGTGAGACATTGATATATGGGCTGAATGAGCGATTGGTGAGATGGATGGAAAGCTCGCTGAACGGCCTGGCCTAGAGGGTGGTCATCAGCATCATAGTGTAGTTGGAGGCCAGTGACTAGCACTGTACCCCAGGGGTTGATACCAGGTACAGTCCCATTTAGCGCCATTCATAGGCTGCGTGATGAGTCAGGGTGTACTCTCAGCAAATTTGCAAGTAACACCCAACTGGGAGGAGTGGCTGATATGCCAGCGGGTCATGCTGCCATCCATAAGGACCTCATAAACTTCAACAAGGAGAAGGGCAAAGTT
This sequence comes from Rhinoptilus africanus, assembly GCA_013400135.1. Classification (NCBI taxonomy): domain Eukaryota; kingdom Metazoa; phylum Chordata; class Aves; order Charadriiformes; family Glareolidae; genus Rhinoptilus; species Rhinoptilus africanus. Next base: position 49,406 of record VXBO01002882.1, read on the forward strand.
CTGCACCTGAGGAAGATCAGCCCCAGGTACCAGTATTGCTGGGTGCTGATGATCTTGAAAGCAACATTACAGAAATGGACCTGTGTGTCCTGGTGCACACCAGGTTGAACATGAGCCAGCAATGTGTCGCTGCTGCAAAGAAAACTAATGGTACCCTGGGCTGTGGAAGAAAAAGTATTGCCAGCAGGTCAAGGGTGGTGATCCTTCCCCTGTCTTCAACACTGATGAGGCCACACTTGGGAATGCTGTATTGTGTTCTGAGCTCCCCAGAATGAGCGAGATGGAGCCACTGGAGATAGTCCAATGAAGGGTCACAAATGTAAGGGACTGGAGCATCTCTCCNACATCCTGATTCAGGCAGCTGCTGTTGCCGATGGTGTTATAAAAGATTTCAGGAAAGTTACTCTTATTGCTTCAAAAGAGGCTAGGTAATGTCCTTGTTTTCTCAATTTAATTTCCCTATTCCTTCTCTTTCAGTCTTCTCTGTGGGCCCATGTATTGCAGCATTATTCTTAGTGCTGCTTTCCCCTACACTGCATCATGGTTCAGTGGCTTAGAATTGCACAAATTTAACAAAGTCCATTGTTTGGCTGGATGTCTACTTCATGTCTCCTCCATAAGTGTTCTTGGTGAGGGTCCTCTATGAACCTGAGTTGAAAAATTGGGAGAAAATCAAGATGTTGTAAGATTTTTAGTTCTTAGAAATTAAAACTTGAGACATCTTTTTGGATTTTTCCTTCAGTTTTCATTCGCACAGTGGTACATTGGCACATGGTTGACCTGAAACTCCAAGTGAAGCTGTTAGCTCAAATTCACTTCTGTGGAACTCCTCACAGAATTATCTTAGCAAAGGCGTCTATTTTATTTAAAAGATTAGTTTTAAGCAACAATAAATCCCTTAATTTTTCTTCATTTCAAGTATTTGCTTTCCTGTTTTTCTATGCTTACACCGCTTAAAGCATCCAAATTATACTAAGGAGAAATATTTGATTGTGCTTTTCCTTATATGTCAGAAAAAGGCCTCTCTCTGTGTATAACAGCTTATGTTTTACTGTTAATCTTGAAGTGATTAGTATATTTTAGACATTCTTTTCATAACAATGTCATAAACAGAAACAGTGTACTGAAGGCATGCACATGGGTTACAGTCTCCAAGTCAAACTCCTTTGTATGACGAAGATGTTGGACAGTTACAATGAATTCTTAAAACTTCTCTGCCAAACTGATCCTGGCATAGCTTCTGGGGCTTCATGCAAATTATGTGAGAGATCAGTAGAGCTCTTTAGCAACCGTGCCCACAATACTGTGTTTTCTTTTTCTGCCAACTTATTCTGTGTGGCAAATATTTTTAAGTTATACAGTTAACATCGTTGCTGAATTCCACTGGAAGCACAGAAACAATGTAGTAGTCTACTGTGTGTGGTGGATGAACAAAGGAAGTATAAACAGACATCATTTTTTCTACATTTTTGGTATGCTGTTACTCTATAGGAACATATGATTGTATTTATGTCAGCAGGAGTTAGCATGTAATGTGTTCCAAGATGATGGTAAGGCACAAACAGGTGAAGAAAAGTTCAATTTTCTGTATGGAAAAGGAGAGATGAAGAATTTCTTTGTTCCACAAAATCACTTCCTTTACTTCCAAAAGTCAAGACAGTCCCTTTCAAGCTCTGAGTACTTGTAATTCTTCCTGGCCTTCTGTGGTCTTCACAGTTGATAGCATGTTGTCTACTCCATCCTGAATTATCAGACCACTCTACTGGAGGAAGGGACTGGAGGAAGTAGCATTTGACACTGTGGAGACACTGTTTACCTGTCCACTTTTTGTGATAGAGTACATATTCTGTAGAAATAAGCTGCAGGATTTTGCTACAGCTAGATATGAAAATTTTAGGAAAAAAGTGATACAGCAGTGTTGTTCACAGGGGGTAAAAACCAGCTCCAACAGTCAGTTAAAGTAGAAACTCTAGGAGGGAGCCAGAGGGTATGCTGAACAGACAAACTGTGACCAAAGTACTCGCTACTACACTGAAATACTGCAAGGAAATGCAATCAGCTCTCAAAGATTCTGTGCCAAACTCATCCTGGCAGAGAAAGGTGAATGGAGAGTTTAATCCAAACAGGAGGAGTAAAAGGTGGTAAATCTGTGAGTTGTGCAATAACAATAGCAAGTACGACTGCACAGAGGTAACCTGTGAAGGAAAAAATAAAGGGGCCAAGATGGAGCTCTCGGGGGGGTGCTACAAAAAAGTTAACAAGAGAAGAGTATTAGCAATTCAGGAAATAGTTATTCTCCTAGTGTGGTAACTCCTATCTGAGGAGACTTCATTTCATAAAATAGAAAGGTGAGATGAGGCTGGCATGAAATATTTTCTCTGAGGATTTTAGAAACAAATTCAGGGATCTGGCTCATGCTTTTCAGTGCTTTTATTTTTGCAGATGACATTACACCTACAGACTTTTATTTAAGGAATACAAAATCCCTTGATATTCAGTAAAACTGTATTTTTTTCACGTATCAATTAGACCAGGCTCACTCAGTCCATAGTTTGAATGCTTGGCATTTTTTAAACAGATGATTACATCAGCAAATAGCCTAGTTCAAGAGTTGATATGAACAAGTCAAAATCAGTAGAACTTGCAAGCCTTACTACTGGAAAATAGGTCACACAGGAGTGTGACAAGATTTAACTATTGAGTATGAAGTTGTTCCCACTTTTCACAGGATGTGCATGGTGCAATCTTAGTGTATCTTAAGTGGCCCTTTAGCTCCTTTCCAGAATAAATTATGTTCTCTGAGTAATGCGCTTGTATAGAACATTGTGATAATATTGTTAGTCCATTATTACCATGAACACCTTTTAAAAAATTAGAGAAGCAAAACCAATCAAATTTTTTGGGTTGGGGTTTGTTTTTTTTTTTCTTCCACCAACAGTTTCTACTCAGTCATTGCTTAAACAGGAATTGTAGCTTTTCAGACATCCCTCTTCCGAAGAATTTAGGCTAGAGGAACTTAAATGTTCCACTTTAAAGTACTTTATTGCCATTGCTACACAGCCTTAGGAATAGCATAATGGCAGAAATCCTGGGTTGGACATTTTTTCAGTTCCTCCCTGCATTCCTCAACAGTCCATTTCTCAGCTACACCCTTTCCCTTCAGACAGTGAATTTTTTGCACTAAGGAG
>VXBO01002883.1:20154-37784 GCA_013400135.1 Rhinoptilus africanus
AAGACATGGACCTCTAGAGGAGGGCCACAAAAATGAGGGCTGGAGGACCTCTGCTGTGAGGACAGGCTGAGAGAGTTGGGGTTGTTCAGCCTGGAGATGAGAATGCTCCAGGGAGACCTTAAAGGGAGCTTATAAGAAAGATGGGGACAAACTTTTTATTAGGGTCTGTTGTGATAGGACAAAGGGTAATAGTTTTAAACTAAAAGAAGGCAGATTCAGACTAGAAAAAAGGAAGAATTTTTTTACAGTGAGGGTCGTGAGACACTGGCACAGGTTGCCCAGAGAGGTGGTAGATGCCCCAGCCCTGGAAACATTCAAGATCAAGTTGGATGGAGCTTTAAGCAATCTCATCTAGCTGAAGATGTCCTTGCTGATTGCAGGGGGGTTGGACTAAATGACTTAAAGGTCCCTTCCAACCCAAGCAATTCTATGATTCTATGATTCATTGAAGATAGAAACTTCCACAGTTTAATAGAACTAAGAGGTTTGTTTGCTCAGCATCTCATTTCTGTTTTCCATGATGCCTAAGGAAGGTGGATAACCTGGAGCAAACACTTTGTTTCAGAACACAGTTTCTTCGTCTGTTTTTGGCTTTAAAAAGGTAGTGTACTAAGAGCACCAAGGGAGAAGCTCTAGGAATTTTCACTCTGAAGTAGTTTAAATTTTCTGGACTAGAGTAAGGGAGGACATACATGATTTGTTTTTCACAAGGAAAATTTTATTTTAATTCAAAATTAAAAAAAAAAAAAGAGAACAGCTTGTCCAAAGGCTTAAGAGTTTCAGTCCTGGTCTTTAGGATTGTTCCATTTGCAAATTATCTGCCAAAGCCTCCAAATTTATTATCTGGACAAGAAGTAAAGACACAAATCTATTGCAAACATTGTTATAGTTTCACTTTAAGACACATTCTTCATAATATTCGTTATTAAACATACGTGACCTGTTAAATTAATGAAATTTCTGCTACTCAAAAGCAATCTTACATAAAATTCAAAACTTTACAGATATGTCAAGTATTATATAAATTATAGCATAAAAATGAGACTCGCATGTGAGTCTTGTAGCATCTGTATTTGATTAGAGGTCTGATTGTAATGAGCCCATTTCCTACCCCAGGAGGAGAGAGAGTGCAACACAAACAGAGAAGAGACTGAAAATTCCATGAAAGAAGGGTGCATTAAGCAGACTCAGATACTGACAGAGAAATCTCAGTGCTTTTTAACAGCAAGGCAAAAACCAGATATTCCTAACTAAAAGCACAGGTTTTTATAATCAGTTTCAAGGACTTAAGTTTCTGTTCACTACTAGGTTTACGACATAATTCATTTAACTCCTCTTGGTTTCCTAAATGTTTCTTCTTCATTGCTTTCATCTGTGGACTAGCTTCTACAGAAATCTGGCTGTTAACATGGCTTGAGGACAGCTGACAGAGCAGACAGAGGACCTTTTCAAGTCATCTCCTTCCCTGGAAGAGCAAACAAGACAGCCCATGCTCTGTTCCTCTCCCACTGAGCACAGCAGGAGTTTTTTCTCCCATTTCTCCTTCAATTTTCTTTCAATAATTACTGGAGGCAGGTTAATTAAAACCAAGCCTGTTGTACATAGCATTAAGTAATGTTAACAATGTCCTAAAATGTCTGTTACAGAAATGCTGGAAAGTTGCCAGAGCATTGAATGGAGCTAATTTTGTCATGTGACCTAGAGCAGAACATACAGTATTGTAATAGCGACAATGCAGCATGGTATCAGACAGTCTGATATTACACCTAGTAATGCCATGATGCTGTTAACATAGTGTGAAATAGATTAGTTCGATGAGGTAGGTAGATGCAGAATAACAAGAAACCTCATCTTTGCACACAAAGATATTCCAGTGGTAAACGACTAGCAAATAAAATAAAACCCTAAGAAGAAGGCCTGTCTGTTATAATCTACCTTATTTTATAATAAGAAGTGGTGGTAAGCATTTTAATGCACATAAAAGGTAGGTATGATTCCACAAATACTTAAAACTCTTGGCTTTTCATCTATTCATGTTTATGCATAAGATACAGCAAAATGTTCCAGAGACTTCTGAGGAACAGTTCCCTAAGTGTGGACTATTCAAGATAGTAATGATTTTCAAGATTTGCATAATTTACTATATACCAGCCAAAGAGGACACAAAGAGGATAATCTTTACAGAGCAAGTCTCCTGGTAGCTTCAGAATTCTTTTTCAAGAAACCCAATGCACACATTCTCCTTGTACCTTAATTGAAATACTTTTCTAAGTGAGCTGGTTGTTCTTCATGACATTACAATGAAGCTTTCTCAAGTTTAGAAACCAAACACATTGCCCTGATTTTCATTAACAAGCCGTGGTGATAACAACTGGTAATCAGTTTCCTAAACTGATTTTGAAGTGTGTTCTCTGTAGTGAAATTTTCACGTTGAGGACGGGGTTGATTCAACCTAACTGCAGTTGGAGGGCATCTACATCTGGGGCAATGACCCTTGGTTTTCTTTCACAGCTATTGCAGTCAAACTTACATCTCTAGGGCATGAATCATTTGACCTTTTTGAAGCCTCTCTCTTTAAAATACTATGCATACAGTGCCACCTGTCATTGTTGGAGTGAGAGCTACCACAGTGTGGAATAACCACCAAAATTGGCTAAAACTGCAAAAAGTACAGCACTCATCACACACAGCAGAAGAGGCCGTGTGGGTGATATTATTTTGAGCAGTATTGTTTCAAGCAGCGGTATTGTTTCAGTCTCCAAGCAGTATTGTTTCAGTGCCTGCAATTCAACGATTGCACGGGGGATGGAACGGAACGCCATTTTCCGTGGCCCTGCCCTGTGGTGTGTAGCAGGTACAAGAACGAGATAGACGGATAGGTGGCCAACTCGCTACCTTGAGACAGAATTCTGCCATATATTGATGATATGCTGTCCTCATTGTATAATACCAAAGCCCACTTCCATCCTGAGGGCTATCCGCCTCTGAACCAATCATAATCAAGATACTCATGACTAAAGTCACTCAAACTCCACCTTGAAAGCCAAGAAAAATAGTATAAAAATAGCCCAAGAAAGGGGGGATTTTAGGGAAGACACCATCGGGAACAAGTCGAGGAGAACTCCATCACTGACTGCCTCTGACTTCTGGGACCAGTTGACGGGCTGAGCCTTTCTTCTCCCCCATAGGGACGCCTGTGGGTAAGACTTAGACTATACTGAGCGCTCCTTTGGGAAACTTAGAAAAACTTCTCTTGAGAATCTCTTTTCCACCTTTGTAGCCAGGCTATATTGATTATAACTCTGTCATGCGCTTTTCTTTAACTAACATCACCTTTATTTGCACGTGCTTTGCTAACAGTGTAGTTCTCACCGACAATCCAAAGAACCTGTATAGCTGTTGTTTAAATACACTGCATTGCTTCAGTAGCCACTCACTGGACACGAGCACAGACTCAGAGTGGCCGTGCGGGTTCAGGAGCACGGCTGGACCGACAGTGCGGGCCGCTATCAGCAAATCCAGATCGTGAGAGTTTAACCTGGGTTAAAGGTGACTGGACTGGTAGTGGCTAATTGGGCATCAATCAGAACTTAAACCTAGCTGCACCTAGCCTCCCACCTCGGCGAGGAGTTGTAGAATGCAAGGGGGTTTATTTTCTGCCAAAAGCACCTCGCCCCTTTCACGCAACACACAGTGGGGCTTTGGTGAGTGTTTCTATTATGAGTGCACTTCATCCAGTAGAGTTACTAACCCCATAGGTACCCTTTAATGCTTTCACTCATCACAATTCGGAGTCTGGCATTAAACTCACCGTCACTGGTCACTTAAACCTACACACACTAGCCTATGGACTGCCATGCAAGTACAGGTTTCCTTCTATTGCAGGACAGTAAACTCTGATGGGTGAACAGCTGGGAGGTGGTAAAACGTGAAATTGCCACATGAACTCATTTCAAAGTACAAGAGACAAAACCCTAGCTAGCAATGCATCTAGCAGCACAGTAATGTCTGCTCTTAGAAGCAATGCAATTTTCTTTATTATTTTTATGTACAGGAATAAAGCCCTGCACATGCTGTGCTTACAATGCCTAACATTTGGCCCACAGGAGAGGTGTTCACAGGAGAGATTCTCACAGAAGGTTTGCCAGAGAGGAGGACAGTAAAGAGAAAGATAACAAAGCTTCCCTTCCCCATCTTTGCAGGGTATCTCTACTGAATTGCTTTTAACTAAGCTTCATCTTATTTCTATCTTTTCATAGATGTGACTTCATCTGTCTCACTTTGGAGGTGTCTGAAGGAAAACCTTCAGAGTTGCGTCTTCTTCTGCAGTCAATGGAGGGAAGGTGTCTGTCCAGAGGCAGTTCAGATAAACAGGAATAAATTCACAGGAGTAAATCACCCTCTTTAAGGTACAATGCAGAAGTGGAGCAATGAGAATCTTAATTTAGATGCCTTACTTCAGTGCTTAAAGTTAGATGTGTGTAATTTCAGGCAATAGTGCTTTGGATACAGAGAACTGGAATGTGTTTTCCTTGCATAATTACAAGGCATTAACAGCTCTCACAATATTAACAATTCTTCTCTTGATTCCTGTTTGAAACCCAGAAATGTTGGGAATATTTTGTTAGGTTTTCTACTGTACTGAATGTTTTGTTGGATACTTATTGATGATGTACTCTAAAATCTTAGATCAAAGTAAGTATTGTTATCTTGCAAATTATCATGAGTGATTTAAACTAAAGGTCCAAATGTAATAACTTTAATTATAAATTTCAGCTCTGGAGTAATAGTTGTTTTGTACATCTGTGTTTAGATTAATGATATGGCCCTTCTATTTTTTCAACTAAAGTTTTGCAAGACTTTTGATTTAGTACTGCATCATGTCCTGATTAAAAACTTGTACTCTACAATATAAATAGAGCACATGTAGAACCAATTAAAAATTGGCTGGTGTTGCTCAAATAGTAGCTATCTTTGGGGAATGGCCAGTGAACATGTGTGGGTTTTTCTAGAGACTGGAAGCCTACAGCTATTCTACAGTTACATCAACAGTGTAGGGATGGCATAATGATTTTGGAGGAGGTTTGTAACTTGGGCCTATTTAAAGACAGAATGCTTTAATATGGCAAATATTAATGTTAGAATGTTAGAATCATAGAGTGGTTTGGGTTGAAAGGGACCTTAAAGATCATCTAGTTCCAACCCCAGTGCCATGGGCACCTCCCACTAGACCAGGTTGCTCAAAGCCTCATCCAGCCTGGTCTGGAATATTTCCATGGAAGGGGCAGTTAAAGTTAAAAGTTAAAAGTCTAGCAGTGGGAATGTGTGCATCTGCACAGAGTGGGGAAATGCACTGTGAATAGCCTAAACTCTGTGAGGACTAGAGTTCACACAGGGTGCATGTGTAATGTGGTGTTAAAGCAGTCCTGCTCTCCTGCCCTGCATGTACAGGGAATGTGCTGGAGGAAGATACAGGTCTGCGTCTGCTTAGACTTTCTTGGCATGAAAGCAGAGCATACTGCGGTAGAGAGTGGGAAGAAAGGCATTTAAAGAACGATGCAATTATGAGGCACAGTTGACATGGGTTAACAAAGGGAAAGTCCTGTTCAACTAATTTGATACCATTCTATGATAAGGTCACCTGCCTAGTGGAGGATGGGAAGGCAGTGGATGTATTTTTATGGATTTTAGTAAGCTTTTTGGTACTCTCCCTCACAGCATCCTTCTGGACAAACTGTCCAGCTGTGGGATGAGCAGGTTCATGGTGTGCTGGGTGAAGAACTGGCTGCAAAGTGTTGTGGTAGTCACAAGTGACAAACTGCAGTGAATCCAGTGAGCAGTGGTGAAGCTCCGCAACTCCTGATTCAGGAAATACTTAGCTGGAGAATGCCCAAGCAGAAGGTGTGCCTCCTCTCACTGAGTCCTTCCCAAGCAGCTGCTTTGGAACCACTGTAGGAAGCAGACTCCCAGATGAGACAAACCTTTAAAATAAACATTCCTGACACTGCGCATACAACACTAATTTTAACAATTGCCTGATAGCAACACCTAAAAACTGTTAAACCAAGACATTTGTAACATAAGTGACAGGACAGCTGGGCTCAAAGGGTTGTAGTGATTGAGGCTACATCTGGCTGGCAACCCGACACAAGTGGTGCTCCTTAGGGTTCAATTCCAGGGCCAGTTCTGTTCAATATATGCATCAATGATNCTAGTGCGGAGAAAAGGAGGCTTTTTTGAGGAGGGGATGTAGAGAGGGAGGTGCTGATATCTTCTCCCTCGTATCTAGTGACAGGATGCATAGGCATGGTTCAAAGCTGCATCAGGGGTGTTCAGATCATATATTAAGAAACATTTCTTTATTGAAAGGGCTGGAAGGAATGTCCTATGAGGAGCAGCTAAGGATTTTGGTCTTGCCTAGTTTGGAGAAAAGGAGGCTTTTTTGAGGAGGGGATGTAGAGAGGGAGGTGCTGATATCTTCTCCCTCGTATCTAGTGACAGGATGCATAGGCATGGTTCAAAGCTGCACCAGGGGAGGTTTAGGCTGGCATTAGGAAGCATTTCTTTACCAAGAGGGTGGTCACACACTGGAACATGCTTCCTAGACCGCTGGTCGATGCTCCAAGTCTGGCAGTGTTCAAAAGGCATTTGGACAATGCCCTTAAAAACATACTTTAACTTTTGGTCAGTCCCAAAGTAGTTGGGCAGTTGGACTACATGATCGCTGTAGGTCCTTTCCGACTGGAACTATACTATTCTATTCTATTCTATTCTATTCTATTCTATTCTATTCTATTCTATTCTATTCTATTCTATTCTATTCTATTCTATTCTATTCTATTCTATTCTATTCTATTCTATTCATAAGGGGGGGAAAAGTAAAGAAAACCATGATTTTCCATGTTTTATCAAGACTGGAAGTCAGCATGCAGCCAGAACACACACACGGCAACTTGAGTTGAGAAATGCTCTTGATGCCACAACATAAATGTAACAGAACTGCTCAGAAAACAGTTTTAAGCTTGCAGGTTGTTTTACAAGACATCGTAAAAGAAGCTAACAGGTGTTGGAGGCTAAAGAAGTACTTTTATTTCTTTATAAAATGTGGTTGACCAGATACCGGATAGTACATTTTATTTCATGCTACAATATTTGATATATTCATAGTATATGAAGCAGAAGAAGGTGAGTGGCATAGGCAATGTAGATGATTATTGCCCCTTACTCAGCGCTTGTTAGACTGCGTGTAGAATATTGCGTTGAGGTTGGGGCTCCACAGTACAAGAAAGACACTGATACACTGGTTCAGCACAGGGCCATGACAGTGATCAGGGCCTGGAGAACTTGCCCTGTGATGAAGATCTGAGGGAGCTGGGCTTGTTCAGCCTAGAGAAACAGCTTCAAAAGGATTTTGTAGCAGCTTTCCAAAACCTTAGGGGAGCTTATTAAGAAGATGGAGCCAGACTCTTCACTGAGGTGAACAGCAAGAGAACAGCACAGAATTCACAAATTGAAATGGGGGAGGATCTTACTGAATATAAAGAAAAAAAGAACAGTTTGTCCAGAGTTGTGAAATCTCTGTTCATGGAGGTTTTCAAGATTCAACTGAACCCTGAGCAATCTCCTCTGATTTCAGTGTCCACCCTGCTTTGAGCAGGAGTCTGTACTAGATCACTTCCAATCTGAATCATTCTGTTGTTCCATTATTTTGACACATAATTTTTGATATGAGAAAACAAAAGAAATTAAAAAATCCAAGCCAATGATATAAAGACTGTAAAAAAAAATTATATAGACATATATATAGCTCCAGTTCTTTAGTGCAAAAGACATACTATAAATAGATAGAGTAGTGCACATACCGCTTTCACAAATAAGTGCTCAGGAAGCACTGCACAGGCACATTCACACAGACATACATCTGTGGAAAGTGTGCCCTTTCCATAAAGTGCATCCGCCCAAATCTTACACAGAACTACTAGCAATAATATATTTTATTTTTATAATGTCTTTCATTTTGGACTTCAAAATACTTGGAAGTTGATATAACAAACATAGAGTTAATTCTTAACTGGCTGGTGTCCCTTAGTCTTTAATGAGTTTGATTTGGGAGCTCTGGGGATAAAAAATGAACACGTATGTCCTGAATGAGCAGTATTTCTGGGAATACTGTTAATTTTCCTGAGCTGTTGGTTAGCAGAGCACCACATGGCCCCAAACTGTTAAAAATATTCTTGTTTTGCCCTGCATGTTTGTTCTGGAACAATATAGCGGAAATTTAAGTAGCAACTTACTGCCAAACACATCCCTCTTTAGTTTCAACAGTCTTCACCTAATCCCTTGTCCTCCTAATCCCTTGTCAGGCAGCTGTGCCCAGCAGGGCTCAGAGCCTTTTCCTTTTCTTTCTGCGTGACTCTGCCCAGGTTAGGAGTTAGATCGCGCTTACCAGCCTTGGGGCTGCCCTAAACGTCCAGTCAGTAGCTCTCCCCATCTGCGTAAGCAGTAACTAGAGCTGGCAGCAACATGCAGTCTCTTGCTCTCTTCACGCTTCCTTCAAAGGCTGAGGGTGTTGCAGCCCTAGCTCTAGCTGTCCTTGCCTCTGGGGGCAAGTGAAAGGAGAACGTGGGGCAAGAACTCACAGCAGAACAGGCACGTACTCAGTTACCTCACTGAGCTCCTCTCTGTTCAGCTGTTTTACCACGCAACTGAACAAACAGACTGCAAAGTCGGGCAACAGACCCCTTTCAAGGACACCGTTGGAACTGGTCTAAGAAAAGAAACGTGGGAAGGGGTTAAAAATCAATCAAATGCGCTGCTGCACCAGGTCAAACGAAGCACAGTGTAAATTCTGTCTTATGGGAAATTAGTAAAGGACAATGAGTAAAGTACTAAAAAACCAGAGGGCAGAAGAAAGGACAGGTAACCTGTGAGGAATACAGAGAAACTGAGCAGTCAGGGATAAGCTTAGGAAAGCTAAAGCCCAGATAGAATTAAAGGTGGCCAGGGACATCCAGGGCAAGAAGAAAAGCTTCTACAGGTACATGAGTGACAGAAGGAAGATGGAGAGAACATGTGATCCCTCTCCAGAAGGAAACAAGAGAGATGGTTATCCAGGATATGGAGAAGGCTAAGGTACTCAGTGACTTTTTTCCTTTGGTCTTCATCAGTAAGCGCTCTACACACATTGCTCAAGTCACAGAAGGCAAAGGGAGGGACTGGGAGAATGAAGAACCGCCCAATATAGAAGAAGACCAGGTGACAGACCTCCTAAGGAACCTGAAGTTTCACAAATCCATGGGACTTGATGAGATGCATCCTGAGGGTCCTGAGACTGGTGGATGAAGTTGCCAAGCCATTATCCATCACATTTGAGAGGCTGGGGCAGCCAGGTGAAGTTCCCACTGACTGGAATATAGGAAATATAACACCCATATTTAAAAAGGGGAAAAAGGAAGACTCAGGGTACTACAGCCTGGTCAGTCTCACCTCTGTGCCTCTATGACCAGCAAGATCATGGAGCACATCCTCCCGGAAATTATGGAAAATGAGGTGATTGGTGACAGCCAACATGGCTTCACTAAGGGCAAATTTTGCCTGACAAATTTGGTGGATAAAGGAAGAACACCTCATATCACCTGGACTTGTGCAAAACATTTGACACGGTCCCACATGATATCTTTGTCTCTAAATTAGAGAGACATGGATTTGATGGATGCACCACTCGGTGAATAAGGCACTGGCTGGATGGTCGCACTCAAAGGGCTCAAAGGGTTCAACAGCTCAATGTCCAAGTGGAGAACAGTAAGGAGTGATGTCTATCAATGGTCTGTGTTGGGAGCAGTACTGTTTAACATCTTCATCAATGACACAGACAGTGGGATCAAGTGCACCCTCAGAAAGTTTGCCAATGACACCAAGCTGTGTGGAGTGGGTGACACATCTGAGGGACAGGATGCCATCACTGGACCTGGACAGGCTTGAAATGTTAACCCAAGGAAGTCTCATGAAGTTCAACAAGGCCAAGTGTAAGGTCCTGCACATGGATCAAGGCAATCCCAAGCACAAATACAGGCTGGGCAGAGGATGGATTGCAGGCAGCCCTGAGGAGAAAGACTTGGGGGTGCTGGTGGATGAGAAGCTGGACATGAGCCAGTAACGTGTGCTCGCAGCCCAGAAAGCCAACCACATCCTGGGCTGCATCAAAAGAAGTGTGGCCAGCAGGTTGAGGGAGGTGATCTGCCCCTCCACTCCACTCTGGTGAGACCCCACCAGGAGCACTGCATCGAGCTCTGTAGCCCTCAGCACAGGAAAGACATGGACCTGTGGGAGCAGATCCAGAGGAGGGCCATGAGGATGATCCGAGGGCTGGAGCACCTCTCCTATGAAGACAGGCTGAGAGAGTTGGGGTTGTTCAGCCTGGAGAAGAGAATGCTGCAGGGAGACCTTGTAGCGCCTTCCAGTACTTCAAGGAGACCTGTAGGAAAGATGGAGAAGCACTCTATCCAGAGCGTAGTGATCGGATAAGGGGTAATGACTTTAAAGTGAGAGAGGGTAGATTCAGATTAGATATTCGGAAGAAATTCTTTACTGTGAGGGTGGTGAGGCACTGGCACAGGTTGCCCAGAGAAGCTGTGGCTGCCCCATCCCTGGAGGTGTTCAAGGCCAGGCTGGATGGGGCTGTGAGCAGCCTGGTCTAGTGGGAGGTGTCCCTGCCCAGGGCAGAGGGTTGGAACTAGATGACATTTAAGGTCCCTTCTAACCCAAACCATTCTTTGATTCTATGAAAACTGGTTTTTGAGTATTTCTTGCTTTAAACTAGATGTCATCTGTTACCAAAATCTCATGTCCATTCTTTTGTTGTTTAGAGGTGGAGAACAGAAATGTTGAAGCTGCAGGGTGCCATTAGGGACTGTATTTCTTCATAAAGTTGAGGGGCAAGGTAACAGATGCTGTGATATGAATGATGTTCCCTCCTAAATTTTAAATAAGCAGAGAGTGCTCAGAGCATGGGATAGGTGCAGTTGATTGAGTGATAAATATATCTGAAAATTAAAATTAATGTATTGTGCTTGCTTCATTCGCGTTAAATAAGGAATTCTGAAAGGTTACCTCTGGATAAATAGGAGTTATGTGAGTGCATCATGCTGACATTCACAAAATCTGTGATGTCCTTGGAGGTTCTGTTTAATGAGAGGAACAGATCTGCAGGGGAGAGCGCCAGCCCAGCCAATGACGGCAGGACACATGCAGGCATTTTCAGGACTTTGACTGAACACTAATTGGAAACACTTGGCTTTGTTTGTTGTAATTGAGTGTTCACAAAACTGTTAGACTCGTAATTAGATGATAATGTCTTTGGTCTACAGTTTGTAGTTACTGTGTCTATACAAGAACCTGGCACCACTTGAAGGCTTGAAGAAATATGGAATTTATCTTGTGACCTAGCTAAGACTATAGCACAGCTAGCTTCTCTGCTTGTTATGTTTCTCTCTCTCTTAATACAAAATGAATTTCATCATGATGTGATGAAAAATTACTTAAGGAGAAGCTGTTAGCTAATTTACATTTTCATAAATGAACTGTAAAAAGTATAGGATGTGTGTGTTATGACTTCCAAGCAAATTATTTTGCCTTTTTTCACCTTCAGTTCACAGTTTCTGATGATATTGTGCATTCACTCGGCTGTCACAGTGCATTAAAGATTTTATTATTTGAAAGAGTTCTGCAAGGAAAAAGAATTCGGTATTAGCACAAGGGTATCACAACAGTGATGCTGGGTTGGGCCACAGTATCCTGTCTTCAGCAGTGGCCAGCAATGGATGCTGAAGCTGAGAACAGGACGAGCCGATGCGATGCTTCCCCAGAACACTCGCTCCTTCTCCAGCAGTCGTAGTGACAGACATCTAAAAATCCCAAAGGATTCTATAAAATCTGTCATAGGGATTAATTTTAAACATCTATATACATTTACATCTGTTGACTGTCAGCCGATGCAGGGAGTTTCACTGCAGACTTTCTGTTGCTGTCAGGGCTGGTGCTTTCTGCAGGTAATCATATGGCTGACGCAGCCATTCTTTATATGTTTGACTTCAAAGGTGTCCCTAGGTAGCGATAATCGCATGCATAAAATAGGTGAAGAATCATGTATTCTTTGTGACCATTCAAACCTGCTGCTTTTGGAGGGACTCCTGCCACTGACACAAAACAGGCCACAGGTTCTGTGCCAGTCCAACCAGCACTGCCAGGGACGGCGTGGCAGTGACGGCAGCACGCAGCGCGGGACAGCACCGCAGGCTGGGCACAGAATCAGAATCACTGAGTTTGGAAGGGACCTTGAAGATCATCAAGCCCAACCATCAACCTACCCTGACAAAAAAACACTTCTAAAACTTGTCCCTAAGTACCACATCTAAGCTTTGCTCTGCTTCCGTTCTCTGCACCTAACATAGCGCTTGGCAGGGAGAAGGACTCTGGCCCTTAGCATTTTTTTTCAGAATGTTCGATTTAACTGACAAAAATAAGACCTCTAGAAATAAAGCATTCTTCTACTGCAATAGAGCGAGACATTGTCATGGTTTTGGCTGGGATGGAGTTGCCTTTCTTACTAGCAGCTGGTAGTGCCGTGGTTTGGATTTGGGATGAGATTAGTACTGGTAGCATGCTAGTTTTTGGTTGTTGCAAAGCAATCAAGGTCTTTTCTGCTCCTCACACCGCCCCGTCAGCGAGCAGGCTTGGGGGGGTGACAAAAAGCTGGGGGTGCCACAGCTGACCCCAGCTGTCCAAGGGGATATTCCGTACCATACGACATCATGCTCAGTGTATAAAGCTGGGGGAAAACCAAGGGGGATGATGTTCAGAGTTATGGTGTTTGTCTTACCAAGTAACCGTTATGCATGATGGAGCCCTGCTTTCCTGGAGATGGCTGAACTCTGCCGATGGGAGCTGGTGAATGAATTCCTTATTTTGCTCTGCTTGTGTGTGTGGCTTTTTCTTTACTTACTAAACTATATCTCAACCCACGAGTTTCCTCGCTTTTATTCTTCTGATTCTCTGCCCCATCCCACTGGAGGAGAGCGAGCGAGTGGCTGCGTGATTCTTGGTTGCTGGCTAGGGTTAAACCGTGGCAGTCACTCAGAATCACAGTAAGACACGGAGATAGATAACTGTTGCATTTTCAAAGAAAATGTTGGCATTTGAAAGACATGGCCAAATTGAGCTTTACTGAGTAAAGAAGAAAAGCTACAGTGTGAGGAAAAATTAATTATGACTCTTCACATTGTGAAAAGCATCAAAGTATAATTCACATCAAACCTATAGAAACATGAAAAACAAATTAAGTGGAAAAGTTCAGACCTTGTTTTTGAAGGAACTGGAGTACTTCTCATCACATTTGCTGTTGTAAGTTTATGGTTGCATGTTTGTCGTTTCTGTGATTCTAAGGAAGAAACTTAAATATTAGATTTGTTGAGCGTTTTTTTTACTACCATGTAAGTTTTATTATTTTACATTTTGAAATATCTTGAGCTTTTGGGGATCACTACCTGGAGATATATAAACCAACATACCAACAATGAAATGTAACACCACGTAAATCTTGCCTCTTTTGCAGTTTTACAACATTTCAAACTCACCTAAGCTCAACTAATGCATTCTAATATTTGTGATTATTTTGAACAAGTGTGGGCCAAAGTTAAGCTAAGATAGAGCAATGCATAATTTCTAAATTAAGTTGGTAAAATGGAGGTCAGGAAAATGTCTGTAAACTCAGCCATTAAATTGTTTAGATTTTTCAGCTCTAAATATAAAAATGTAATGTGATCCAACGAAGATCATATATGAAGAAAGCGTTCTCTCAATTGGCAATAGGGCCCACCCGCAAAGCTGAGACCACAATCTGCCTCTGGATCCAAGTTTGCCAAATGTTCTGGGGTACTAGGGCCTTAGATTGCAAATCAAGCTCATGCTTGACATAAATAATCAAATTTAATTTCATAGAATCATAGAAGCACCTGGGTTGGAATGGACCTTTCAGATCATCTAGTCCAACCATCAGCCCAACACTGACAAAAAAACATCGCTAAATCATATCTCTAAGCACTGTGTCTACCTGTCTTGTAAATACCTCCAGGGATGGTGACTCAACCACTTCCCTGGGCAAAGGTTCATAAACTCTAAATTCAGGCTTTCATTTTACTTGGACACACCTGGTGTTTAAATACACTTATTTACAGTATTTCAAATGGGTTTTACAATAATAAGTTGCTGTGGGGAAGGTTGATTACACACTGATCACAAAAGAACCCAAAGCAATGCCCAACAAGAACAGAATCTTCAGAACCATTAGGTTGGTCTCAACACATTCTCGGACTCCTGCAAGTTCTCTTGGACTCTTTGACCTTTATGGATTTTTGAATGTAAACAGGTATTACTCCCCTCAGTTTTAGAGTAAGAACAGTTTTTTATGCTAGTTTTTTAAAATACAATAATTTTGGTGTCAAATTAATGTCATAATTTTCAGATGTACTAAGCAACTGCAACTCAAGCTGAATTCAGAAGCAGCTTGCTCAAAAAGAGCAAGAAAGATGCCCTTAAAATCACTTTCCTCAAAATAAATTAGGCTACCATTGTTTAGAATTGACCTTCTAAAACTGGTCCATAGGTTTAAGATTTTCAACGGATCCAAGTTAGTAATACAAAATATGAAACCTTTTCTTTTTAAGCTATATTAGACACATCAATCAGGAACAGAAACCATTCAGCAACTTCCAACATGCAAATGGTCTCTTGATTTATGTCTTTATTCACCATATTATTCACATTTTTCACCAAAAGCATTAAGGATCTTGATCCTGTAGTAGAGTGCACAGTATATGATACAGTATGTATATATTTAAGCAAAATTAAAAACTCTGAGCACTTAGAAAATCTGTAGATCACTATGTACAAACATACAGAAGAAAATGTATCACCAATTTATTAGCATTCAATTTCTAAGAATTCATTTATTTGACAGA
Source organism: Rhinoptilus africanus (assembly GCA_013400135.1). Taxonomy (NCBI): domain Eukaryota; kingdom Metazoa; phylum Chordata; class Aves; order Charadriiformes; family Glareolidae; genus Rhinoptilus; species Rhinoptilus africanus. The sequence continues at coordinate 35,169 of VXBO01002883.1, forward strand.
AATCAATATGTAGTATATTAAAAAAAAAGCAGTTATATCAATTCTTTAGACATTTGTAAGTCTAAAGTTAGCCCACAACTAAATATTCTTGGGATCAGAGCAAGTATTAACATAACTCAGAAGCTACTGAAGAGATAGGGAGAGAAAGTAGAAAGAAATTATTAGTTTTACTGAATGGAGAAGAAAATCAGATTTCATATTAAGGCCTGTAGTACAGATGAATTGGAAAGGGGCCAACAGTCCAGCAGAAGCGTTTGCAAATGAGGTATTTGTCAGTCAGTTGAGAGAAGACCTTGAAGAAGCTGAGAAGTCTTCCACCCTATGTGGGAAAGCAAGAGAAGACCAGTGAGGAGGACTGTAAATGCGCTCAAGTGACTTGCACCTGGGGTGCTGGAAAACACATATATCACACTAACTGTTGTTCAGTCTCCGGTGCTTGCAAGACAAACACTTGCACTTAGATAATGTAAGTCTGTGATGGACTCAGGGACACCTTATCTAGCTGCTTGAGAAGCCTGGCCTGTTGCTGAAGAATATGAAAGCATAGTGGGAAAACTATGCCTGTTTGGACCTTTTAAATGCCAGCGAGAACAGGGAGTCCGCACATGCTCTTGCTAACAAGGACTCTCTCGCTGCCAAGGACTCTTGCTAACAAGGACTCTCTCTCACTCTGCAGTGCCTGTGGTCCCTGCTTGTGTGCTGCTACCCGGGTGTTGCTTCAGAGATTCCCCGGTCCGTGAGGTATCGAGATTAAACTTGTTCTTTGCCTTTCACCCGTGGTTTTGTGGTTGTTCCTGTGTCCTGCCTGCATCAGCTCACACAGCCTGCTAAGAGAATAGTCACTGAAATGGCAGATACTATGACTAATGACATAATACTAATGGTAAATTAACGTCTTGAAGAAAAAATCCTTTATAAATACATGTTAGGGGATTCCAGATTAACTCTTTGATAATCTCAAAAAAATGGAATTGAGCAGTACCCCAAACATTCTGATAACAACTCTGTTCAATCTGCACTATGTCAGAAAAATGACTAAGAAGTTAGGAAACATGTGGAAGAGAACAAAAAATAATTTTGGAGAAATCAGGCATAGCTCTGTGTCATTGCCTTTTCTGCAATGTTGACCATGGGTCACCTCAGTCTGAAGAAGGGTGTTTTGGAATCCAAGACTCAAAAGCTGCAACAGAAGCTGAAGAAATTCTCAGAGGAATAATGACTGAAAAGTTTTGAACCGTTTATCTTAGAAGAAGAATAGACTATGCTATAGAAGTCTAAAAGAATGAAACGTTATTCAGAAGGTTGAACAGGACTATTGCACATACCAGTAACAGGGCAGTGTTCAAATCAAGCTGAAAATTTGCAAAATCAAAACCGGCAAACAGTTCTTCTCACAATATGGTGACTGCGGAACTTGTCAGTTGATGTGATGCACCAATGAAGTCAAGGGTAGTAAGCTTTAGACATAGGCTGCTCGTTTAATCGGTGTTTGCAAAAATACCTGGTACTAATATGTAAGGCTGAGGGTATTGCATCTCGAATACTGTGTCCAGTTTTGGGCCCCTCACTACAAGAAAGACATTGAGGTGCTGGAGTGGGTCTAGAAAAGAGTAATGAAGCTGGTGAGGGGTCTGGAGCACAAGTGTTATGAGGACCCTGGAGGAAAGAAGGCTGAGGGGAGACTTTATTGCTCTCTACAACTACCTGGAGGGAGGTTGAAGTTGTAGAGGTGGATGTTGGTCTCTTCTCCAAAGTAACATGGGATAGAACAATGGGAAATGGCCTCAAATTGCACCAGGGGAGGTTTAGACTGGATATTTGGAAAAATTTCTTCAATGAAAGGGTTGTCAGGGCTGGCCTTGGAAGCTGCCCAGGGAAGTGGTGGAGTCACCATCCTTGGAGGGATTTAAAAGATGTGTAGATGTAGCACTTAGGGACATGCTTTAATAGTGGTTTTGGCAGTGACAGGTTANGGTGTTGGCAGTGACAGGTTAATGGTTGGACTCGATGACCTTAATGATTCTACTATTCTACTGCAGCAGGGGTAAAAGAGCACACTTCAGGACTCATGCCAACATGACATTCTAGTGAAGGAAAATTACTCAACATCTGCCTACTCTTGGACTTGCATCTTTTTGTGTGAAACATACGACACTGGCTATGTGGAGAAACGACTAGAAGCATGGTTATGATGAAGTTGTGGCCAATTCCTATCGTTTTGTCTTGAACTATTAGGATTAGAGGCGGTTCACACCAGGTTTGCAANGGCCTCGCCTGACTCGTTCCGAGGGGGCCGGGCCTCGGGAACCGCCAATCAGCCTAAATCCAAAATGCTAGACCAAACTATATACTATATATACATATGATACATACATCAAGGTACTTCTGAGGGCCTCAATATGAGGAACCAGGCAACTCCTGCTCGCAAAGGGGATGTTTCACGTACAGGTACACGGCGCGGCTGCGCCGGCTTGGAGGAGGCAGCCGGCTCTGGGCAGGGTGTGAGGGCCGCGCCGGCGCTCCCCACACGGAGCGGCTGCCGCGCTGCCCCCTGCGCTAGCGGCCTGACGGAACAGGGGGCCCCGGGGCGCTGCCCCGCCGCCCCTGGCGGCAAGA
>VXBO01002883.1:47222-59477 GCA_013400135.1 Rhinoptilus africanus
CTATTCTATTCTATTCTATTCTATTCTATTCTATTCTATTCTATTCTATTCTATTCTATTCTATTCTATTCTATTCTATTCTATTCTATTCTATTCCATTCCATTCCATTCCATTCCATTCTATTGTTCTATTAACCTTTGCATGCTTGTATTTTTTTCCAGCGGCCTGCAGAAGACCCAGTTTGCAAAGCTGAAAATGGTAATAACCACCTCATTGAAACAGTATTGGGTTATTCATAGGTCTAACTGTTGCCTGTGAAAATAGTATTTGTATCCTTACTTTGTATGGGCAGGGACAAATCCCTATTAGTAGACTAAGACTATGCGTGTTGCAGAGCCACCTACTATGTCCTGATATATATGTCCCTGTCTTACCTCAAGAATTTTTCCATCTTACTGTCATATTTAGCAGAAAGCCAAACTCGAGAAGCGCTGAAAAGTGGCAAGTATTTTCATCATCTGTATGAGCTCCTAGCTGCCCTTTCTATTTGTTTAGGGTACGTTATAATGTAACTTCACATTCTTAATGTCTTCTGAGACTGTGGGCTCTTAACTGATTCTAACTGCTTGATTGATTTAGGTTGCCTAAAGTTAGTAGAAATAAAGAAGGCTTCCTAGGGCTTTGTGCCAGATGTTGACTGAGATTCTAAAGCCCTTGTGCTTTTAAGTACTGCCTTAAAACTGTTCCTGTAAGCCATTCCTAGAATTTATTGTGTTACGTTTTTAATTCCACATGAGAACATTGTGCTGAAATCTGCCAGTCTGTCCCTGCAGAACATTATATTTACTTTTCTCTAGATTTCATTAGTTGCTCCAGAAAGCGTGCAAGATCATCATCTTTTACTTTCCAGAAGTCTGTCTCTCAGTCTAACAAAGGTATGGCGCTTAACTCATGTTTTAATTACTATACTTCTCTATTCTCATCTGGTAAAGAAAAGAAGGAATTTTCTTGTCTAAGAACTGTAGAAATGCTGCAAGTCATGAAAACTTAAAACATTTGTATAAATTTGCTGGTAATTTCTAATAAATCCTCTTCTAAGTAAAAATATATTAATATTCAATACTTACATAATATTACATAAAGTAGTGAAAAGTATGTGTATTTCATTTAATTTCCTTGAATTGCTTGCACAAGGGAGGAGGAGGGCTGGTCCCTGGCCAATCCCTGGAAATGTAAAGCAGTTTCCAGAAGGGCCCCTCCTTGCTTCCATCCATCCAACAGCTGACATGGAAAGCCCTTTAAGGACTGTGTATTGCTTCTGTGGGAAATACGTGCAAGTCACTGAGATTTCTGTGCAGAAGGACTGATCTGTTTAACATATGGATGGGACCAGAAAATTATTTCTGAATTCAGGCATTAATATGGGTACAGTATACTTTGTTTTATCTAGTCCTGTGACACACCGGAATGTAGCTAAGAGGATTTAACATAAGCTAAGTTTGGCTTAATCTGAAAATTATGCGGGCATCATTTACAGAAAATCATAGATATGGCAGAAATTTTAGGGTGTGCCTATACCAAAAAATAAAGCATGGTGCAGGAGGAAGCTTAAGCAGTGTGCCTGAACCAGGCTGGGCCACTTGGCCTCAGAGACCACTCTGATTCAGCAGTATAGGCATAACCTAACAGTCTACTTCAGAGAGATGGTAGTTGGCAGGTAATAATTTATTCTACTGCTAATGAAGGCGTGATATCAAATTTTCTAGTCTCTTATCCTTTCAGATACCGCTCTTGCTCAGAAAAGAGGGAGATCGTCTTCCTTTACTATCCTTCCCACCTTCCCTCCCTCCCAGCCAGGTAATTGAAAAAAAAAGAAAAGAACAAAACCAGTAAATATTTATGCAGAAAAGCAGGTACTACCTGAAATAGAGGTGTGCAGAAATGCAGTTTCTGCAGGACAGAGCTGCAGTGCGTTGGACTGGCTGGTATTTGGACAGGAGAAATGAATGTTTAAAAAGCAGGACTGGCAGTTAAAAAAAAATATTTTTTTGCATTTTTCGTTAGGGAATCCTACAGTGCTGGGGAGGACTCTTTGAGTAATTTGCAAATAGGCATTTACACAGCGTGGTACAAACTATATTTGAAAAAACAGAATGGAGTTAAAGTAATTACATGAATTAGTTTGCATGCAATTTACTGGTGATGGTTTCTGTAGGAATATAATTTTCTACCCTAGGAGCCTGTCTTCCACCTAACCAGCGACTCTGGGAGTATTCTCCCACTTACCACTAATGGGAATGATGGAGTGATGGTCTTAAATCCTAGTCTATATCTCTTTCCAGAAACAGGTCCTTGACAGACACTGGCATAAAGGATTTCTAAACAATCTTAAGAGAACAGAGCATTATTATAGGAACAAACTACACACTTTCTGCAATGAATAACTAGTGATTGCATGTAGAGTTACCAGTCGTGTCATTTTACAGGATCATAGAATCATAGAATCATAGAATCATAGAATCATAGGGTTGGAAGGGACCTTAGTAGATCATCTAGTCCAACCCCCCTGNTAATACATCATTGCCATTACATTCTGGCTGATGTTTGGTATCATTATTACAGTGAAAGCATCAGTGGTGCACTGCCATCATTATAGTAAGTTAAGAAACAGGGCAGGCCATATTGATTTATTCCCATATCCTTGGGCCTCATTTACTTATCTTAAAAATGCCTAAGACTGGACTAGATAGCATTGCCATTTCAGTAGCTTTTGCAAACCAGTAGCACCTGTGCACCTGGTTTTCAAAGCTGAAGGAGGATTTTATCATTTTAAAACATCTGTTGATATCCAAAAGACTTCCGTCTCTGACATAGCCAGAAAACCCATGGTGCTTTCTGTGGCAAAGTCTACCCACCTGTAAAACGGAGACAGGAACAGTTATCTTAGAGATCTTGTTTAGATGGATAGATTGGAATATTGCTCAGGTACTACAAAAATAGGAATAAATTAATAATTAAAATTTGCTATTACTCATTATTAAAGTTTAAATTCTTTGTTCCGTAGTAAAGAGGAATAACATATTTATGAGCTCAGCTCTTCTTCAAAGAAATCCTGACTTGATCAAAAGCACAAAAGAAGGTAACTTTCATTGCAATATTTGTTCACTGTAGTTCCACAAAGACATTCTTAACAGGTACAGAAGACATAAAAATGACAGCTCTTTCCAATGCTGAGTGATTAGCTAATTATCGTTATGAGGTTCATAAGTTATTTGTTTGACAGTGTAAATATNGTATATAACGCATCACGTTTTTATTCTGATAGGATAACAGGGGTTAGTTTCACTGCAGAGTTGTGGTTTTTAGAAGGGATTACAATTTTTTAGAATGTGTAACAAGTCAACAACAATAAATGTTATTTAAATATGCTTTGAGGCTTTCAGCTAAAGAGCCAAGACTAATAGGTATGAATTAGATGTGAAGAAAAAGTCTCTATTTAAATATTTTTTTAAATCTTTGTATTTATGTATTTATTTTTATCTTTGTATTTTGCAAGGATCCTTGTCACAAAGTCAATTGTGGAATGTCATTAGACCTGCCATTTTACAACCCCCACAAGCCCTGACCTGTCCTGAAAATCCTCCAGAAACTAAGAAAGAAGCCCACGTTCAGGTAAAAAGAAAAGGAATTTTACTGGCTAATACAGGTTTGCAGCTCAAATTAAAAATATATAGTGCTGTTTTAAAGCAGTTAATTATACTACTGCATGATTTTCAAGAAAGTTCCCATATAAGTTTCAGTGGAATGTATGGATTGCTGACACGGTGTGAATTGTTAAAGTCATAGTGACTGTGTTTGAAAAAACACCTCCTCTCTGCAGGCTGCCTCAACTTTCAGATATAAGGGTTCTGTGGGCAAATCAGCTTTGGGGGTCTTTTGTATTTTGTTTATTTAGGAAGTAAAATTTTAGCATTTTGATTAAGGGCTCCAGCTTAGCATACAGCTGGAGGAAGCTCTGCCAACTATCACATATGTATGTGTGCGTATATATACACACACCGCAGTGACTCTGGACATCTAGCTGATGAATTTGTAGCAGAAAATAAGCTTGGTCTAATTAATTTGTCTGGGTTTATTATTCCTAGGTATCTGAAGACAGCTTTTATTCCTCGGCAGAGAATTCAGTAAATTCCAAAACAGCAGAGAGATTATCTACTACCATGAACCTTTCTAGCTCTAAAACAACACAGTAAGTTTTTATTTATTCTGTTCCTACACCATTTTGTCACTTGGCTTGTGGCATATCCTTTTGTCCTACATGTCTTACATGGTACTAAGTCCATGCTATCTGCAGCGACACAGTGCTCACTGGTGACTGTGTGTGGTGCCAGGTTTTGTGGGTACTGACATGAGCTCTGTATGCCCTAAGAAATGGACTTCTGCAAGAAGTTAATCTGTGGGACAGTTTGTTCTCGTTAGCAACCCCCAATCCAGAAAATATTTTGGTTTGCTATCTCATGCAGCTTTGGCAGTTCAAAATATGTCCTGGTTTTGAATGTTTACAGTCATCTTTGTGTGCCTTTGGACAACTCTCTTTTGATTGCGTAGCTGCTGCATCTCATAAACAGATGCAGAGAAACTCAGAAATTAACAAAATATGTCAGCATAATGGACCCAGAAGACAAGAAGAAAACCATATAGGACTGATTAGGAAGACAAGGTGAACGCTGCAACTGATGCTCTACTTCCATATGCACACCAGAATTTCTAGCATGAACAACCAGCTGTGATGATTGTGATGGGTGGCATCTCTGGGTTGACCAGCACAGACTTCAGAATTTCTGCAAGAGGAAGCTGACTTCCTTGGACTAGGTCGCTGCCCCGTGCCCTTGCCTCTGTCTATAACTGAAAGAGCTCATACTGGTACAACCTCTCTCTGGAGACTGGCTCACAAGAATGCTAGGTCTATGGTTAGCCAGCAAATTATCTTGTGGGTATTAATACTGCTGCTGATGGTTGATGAGGGTTATTTACCTGGAAGCTGTCAGCATCAGGAATACACCTGAGATCAGTTATGATGAGAGAATGACATTTCAAAATGGCAGGAGGCACAGATAACACATTTGTGATGTTGCCTCCTTTCCCCCTCCCACCCAAAGAGAGCAGAGAACATATTAACTGCAAAGGAGTTCTTCAGGGATGGATAGGCCACAGATAAATGGTCCTGCATGCATTTGGGACACACAGTGCTGGGGTTCTGGGGAGATAAGGGATTTTTAGATGCACAGACAATTTTGATTCTTAATTCTTATCCCACAAGAAGAGCATCATTAGAGGGCAAATGGTCACTGTGATTTTGGAGGAGCCAGCCTGTCCTTTTCTGCCTCAATTAATACTGTGATGATGCCCTGTGAGGACAACGTGGAGACACGCAGCACTATGGAGTTTTAGCAGATTCAGAATGATAGTAATGCACATACTGGAAAAGCTAAAGGGAAGATGATGACTTCAAAATCAGTTGGTCTGTTTGTCTTCTGTCACCTGCGCAATACCTAGGAAAAGATCAGTGAGTAGCTTTCTCTTGTGAAGTAGATGAATAGAGAAATGCAATGCAGTGTTTTAGTGCTGACAAGTTACAAGCCTTAAAAGTGCTTATGCTATTTCGTTTCCTTTTCCTTTTAAAAAGAGGAATTGTTCATCTGCTTGTGGTATTTGTGGTTCATTAATTCTGTATTTCACAGTTGTGGTAAATTTTGGTTTATTTGACAAGTTGAAAACTAATTTACATACAACTAGGTACTTACTGCTCTTCTGAGATTTCAGGGGACTGTGAGTGCCATTCCTCTGATCCATATTAAGTGACTGATGCTTTAAAATACTTCAGTAAAATCTTTTTGACATAGTTGTTTTCTCATAGATAACTTGATAAACAATAGTGAGCATTGCAGCCAGACCTGCTCATAGCTAAGAAAATATTTTTTAAGATTTGTTTTTAATTATCAGTCAAGGTGTAACTATTGACATTTACCTACAAAAAATAAAATGCAGAGAGACCCAAGAGCAGGGATTACTGCTGCCTGCAAATGTCCTCCTCTTCCACCTCTTCTCTGTGTGATACAGTTGTGTATAGAGATGAATGAAAATGCTTTGTTAGCCCTCTGCAGTTGCTACAGCTGTCCGTCTCCCAGGAAATCACCAGCAGTTCCATATCCTGAACTGGCTGTAGTAATGAAAGGAAAAGGAGACATCTGCAGTTTCTTGAGTCTGATTAGAAGCTTGGAAAGGAGATTGAATCCTAGCTGATAGAAATATAATGCGGGGAAAACGCAGGCTTCTGGTCACATATTCAGTTTTGCACAAGGATTTGCTTGAAAAACTGCAAGGGTTCAAGGCCAGCACTGGAACTGGCAGCTACTCAGACCCTTCTGGTCACTCTGAGAAGGACAGTACCTGGAACTACTCCGTGTCCATTGTCCCTTTCCAGTATTTGATCCACATTGCTCCTTCTCCCATTCTTCCTCATTAGCGGTCATTCCCTGAATTTGGTGCCTCTGCTTTGCATCTCCATGGCAATATCTTCCCTGGCACACTTTGTTCTTGTCCTGCAGCAACATAAGGGTATTGAAGTTTTAATAAGACTTTAAGGCTGGCACTTCCAGTTCAGTGTCTGGGAAAAGAAAGATTCTGCACTGATTCTTTTTTCCGTCCATTTCAGAAAATAATCAAAATCAATTTCCCACATTATTTCTTTGAGACAAGTCTCTAGTTTCTGGCTTTTATCTCTTCTGCAGTGCTATCCTTACTAGTTACTGCTGGAGTAGCCTAGAAGTAGCAGATGAAATTTCAGGGTGGAAATTGCTCAGAATTCAGTGAATTTCAGTTAAGGACAACTCATTAGTTTAAACACACTTCAGATTGCTTGCTCATGGCCCAAAACACATATGAAAGACTTCAAGGCTGAAAGGAGATGAATCTTCTGATTTCTCTTTCTTATTTGCTCTTAGTCTTAGCAACACATCAACCATGAGAATGTTAAGGAATATTTTTTTCCTTAAGTGTAAGATGGAGATAGCTTGTACTTGACAATTCCTTCATCTTATGTGGAGAGATTTCAAGCACACTGGAGTTGTGAACACAGAAACTAAGTTTTAGAGCCAATTATTAAAGTTCTGGCAACAAACCCAGCCTGTTAACAGGAATATCCTCGGCATGACATATGTGCTGTTAAGCTCTCCCAAGGGTGATAAATGATCTGGAAGAGCAGATAAGTGGTGCTGGAGTATGCAATTTGTGGCAGAACATCAGGTCGTCTTCCTGACAGGTTGTGCTTCTGGAACAGAAAGAGACAAGAACGTTGATGGTTTTGTCTTTGCCAGCAAGAGATGCAGTGATTAAGATCTATACAGAAAGCATGAACAATCTATACGCCTTTTGTAAAAAAAACCCCCAAAAACTAGCAGCGGGAACATCTTCCATACAAAGAAGTTTACAAGGATTTTTCTAGTGACTTGTATAAAAAATGGATCGTGTAAATGGATACATAGCAGGTCAAATCACAACTCTACTTGTATCAGAATATTCTGGAATGTAATTCACAAGTAATGTACTAAATGTCTAAAGGATTATATATGCACAATCAATCCAAGATATAATGTAAGTGAAACTTCAAAGTTTAGCAAGCTATAAAACACTTACCAAGAATTTGTTGCAGCAAGGAATCTCTCAGCCCCGAGAAGTAACCTGGAGAGGCATCCCCACCCAAGGGGACACCCTGGCATGCAGCCTGCTGCTGTGCACACCGTCACAGAAACAAATCTAACTCATTAAAATTTCTGCAGTAAGACACTTCCCTGAGGAGGAGGCGTGTTGTTTTGCTTCTTCTTCTGTGCTGTTAAGGAAAATCCTGAATAATCTTCATGAAATATGATGTGTTACTCTCTGTTTCTTTTGTGAAATGTTATGTAGAGAATATTCTGAGATTCTCTTAAAGAATTTGACTGATTTCTTGGTCATTTTTTTGTTTCTCTTTAATGTAAGGTGTGGTAAAGTAAATGCATGAACTTCTTTATATTCTTTAGAAGGTTCTAAATCACATTCTTGTGTTACTTTGTTCTCACAGAAGTCAGTTGCTTGAAGACAGAAGTGTACAAAACAGCACCAATTCTGATTTTGTGTTTGGAGAAAACATGGTTGAGAGAGTTTTGGTAAGATCTGTAAATGCTAACAGTCTTTTCGTCAAGGTTAATGTACTTACGTTTTTTTTCAGAGACTGATTCTTTTTAGCTCCTCTTGTTCTTTTAAAGATATGAGTAAATATGATTCCAATGACTGTTGAGGGGAAAAATATGTAAATATTTGCTGCAGGAGGGGTAGGCATCACTATCTTCCCCGTCTGAGATGAGTACTGTAATTACTAACCCATTCCATTATGCACTTCTTCTCTTTTGCTCATTTTTGACCTGAAAAAGGGAGTTTTATATAATCCATGTAAAGTGGATATGAAATACAAGAATGTGGTCCCCAATGCTCTAATAGTTTCCATCATAACTGTCAAGAGATGGGACGAATTATTATGAGGGGAAAGCAGAACACCCATCCTAGACAGTGTCCATGTTGAACTGTACTGAGCAAGCTGTGAGACAGCTTAATGCATCCAGTCCTGAAGGGAACTCCGACAAAAAGGTGGTTCCCAAGCTGAGGACCGCACCATTTAAAATGGAATTGAAATTCAGTTTTTTGTACAAGTAGAATGAAAACAGTACACACACCTGTCCCTGGAAAAGCTTGGCAACCATAGTTCTGGTTATGACTTCTGACCAGGATTTACTTATACGGTAAGCCACGGTAAACCAGAGATGAGCCACTGAGCATTGTCAGGAGCCAGAATAATTTTAGACATGCCTACAAAACTTGATCTGCAAAAACTGAAGGTCATGGAAGTTTTTAATTTCTCTGATGTTAAGTTTGTGATGTCTGGGAATTTTAAACTATTCTTCTGAGGCTTAAGTGCTTAAACTGAAAATTAACTGGTACTTAAACATCTAAATCTTTCAGTGGATTTAAATCCTAGTCCAGGATCCATACAAAGAGGCTATTCTTCCTGGGAGAAGAATGATGTACTGATTTTATGATAATAAAATTGCTTCCACTAGAGGCTGAAATTGTATTACCTGTGTCAGTTTTTACTCTTAAGATATGACAGTTGCTAATCTTCAGCCTAGCATGCATTAAATAATTCACTGTTCTGTTTGATATGAAGTAGCATAGACATTTTATTTAAACAGGAATTCTTATTTGCCCTGTTTTTTTCTAGAGCCCTGAAAAGCATCCCAAGTCATGTAATGAAGCTGATGCGTACAAAGGAAAAATAACATCCATGTACATAGAATGTTTTCATGTCAGTCCACAAACAAGTAAGCACACTCAGCAAACAAGTACAGTTAGCTTTATTATTATATGTTTTGCTGCATTTTAGAGGATGTCAAATGAGTGGTGGTCAACAATATTCATCAATTCTCAAGTTATCCAGTCACCAGCACAGTAGTATGTGCCAAATTCTGTGTTCTGAAAGCAGCTACAGTTTGGTTTATGTCATCTGAACTGGACTAACTTCGGAATGAATGATCTAAATTACTCAGGAAAGGATAGTGTTTTACAGATTATTATTATTTATTACATATTATTATGACTTATTATTTGAAAAAAAAGGCAGTGAACTCTGTGAATGCTTTTTAGACCACATTTGTGAACTACAATCTTAAGCTGTCGGCTGCTTGTATTCTGTGACTATATAATATAAATTACTTTGCCATATTTGTATCCTAATTGTAGGATTGAAACTTTTACACAGACAGATTTCAGAGGTTGTTTGTGACCCTGGTGTGAGCTTTTCTACCAGGCAAGCCATGTAAACTTAGGCTGTGAGGGCATCCCAAGTAGGCCCCTATTTTGAACTCTCTTGCCAAATTTTGCACTCCTCTTTACTAATGGATGTATTGGATCCTCTTACTTTGTATGAACATTCTTACAAGTGAAAAAAAAACCCACAAAAAATTAAAGCCTGTGAAAAATATATATAGATTATGCAAATATTCAAAATTTTGTTACAATGTTGTTTCTTTCGAATCTTGTCATTTTGTGTTCCTGTCAACTATTCATTGTATACGTGTTACTATTATGAATACTGGGACATGTGTCTCTCATTATGTGTTAACCTGCACAGCAACGTGACAGACTGGTTTCATTTGGAAAATCAACTTGTAACGATACAGGTCTTGTTTCTGCACGTTGTCCCTTGGGGCAAACCTCTGCAACTGCAGAGAGCCCTGCTCAACTCAAAATGAGCCTGAACAGGTGAGGTGTCTTGCAGTATCCCAGCCTTTTTCTTTTTCTCTTTTCTTTTCTGTTTACTGCTTTGGCCAAAACCTTAGTAATAACACTAAATAATATCAGATGCCACAGGGATTACTGAGGCCATCCTATGTGCTAGTTTTGCTGTCCTGAAAATATTCCCTGTACAGAAAGGATTTCTTTTTTTTTTTCTGTACAGAAACAGCTTTGTTGAGGAATGCAACACTAATTGAGTCAGCAGCTGCTTGTATTTCCAAGCCAGTGGAGAAATTTCTGTTAGATAAAGTTGAAGTTATAACTGGAGAAGAAGCAGAACACAATGTATTACAGGTATGTATTTCATAAAGCCTTGATGGTGAGCAGTTTTGTTGTTGAAAAGAACATCGAGATCTATTACAGGTTGCAGCAATCTGAAAATTACTTCAGATCTATTTTAAATTTTCACTTTTTAAAGACACGCCTCTGCTAACCCATTTTTCTGTAGGCTGATATTTTCTTTTTCATACTATATTTGTTTATTTTATAGTCCCTTTCAGTAAGCGAGGGCTTCAGAACTTCATTTTATTTTATAAGCATCTACACAGTGCACCAGCAGCAACTAAAACTTCAAAATCGGAAGTGATTTGAGTAACAATTTTTTTATGACAAAACTTTCTTGGGGAAAAAGCAATGTGTTGCCAAAGTAATTAGTTTTATAGCTCATCTAAAATATCAATTATCTTTCTGGCCCAGCAGGATTTATCTTGCTGTTCTTCATCTTCCAACTGTTATTTTCTAAGGAAACAGCAATGATGTATATGATTTTAAAAATCTTAACATTGAAAGTTACATTGTCATTGATCAGATGTTCTGTCTTGTCAGAACATGGAAGTTTTATTGTCTTTGCAGTAGTGGTACTTGACTGCATAATGTTTGTAATGAGTTAGGGAAAAAGATTGTGGAACATTTGTAACAAATTCATCTGTGTTAGTGGATATCACAGATGAAGAGTTAATGAAGATGAAATAATTGAAAAAGTAAACTGGGATTCACGCTGAATGTTTTCCATGACTAGCAGAAAACTTAGCACAGATCTGTTATCCATTTCATTTTATGTAATCATGGTGCTATATCTATGTATCCATCTTTGTATACATGCATATGGATGTACTAAAAGCCATATCAAAAGTTATAAAAACATAACGTTTTAGAACAATAAAATTAACATTTGCTGGCAATTTCCATCATATATTTTTCTTTCAGATCAACTGCAAGCTCTTTGTATTTAATAAGCTTTCTTTAACCTGGACTGAAAGAGGCAGAGGATCCCTGAGGCTTAATGACACTTCTAGCAATAAGCGTGGAATGTTGCAGTCAAGGCTAAGTAAGAATTAAATAACCAAGTAACACATACACAAAACACTAAATAATTTTACTATTGCTGTTCAGAATAAGTTTATTCAGAACGTTTAAAACTGAGTAGCTAGTTTAATTTATGTCAAGTTGATGAGAATCTTTTTAACATTGCCTGAAGAAGTCAGCTGCGTTGCGGACCAAGGCACTGGGCATTTTTCACTCGGTTTGTACACTCACGCTTGCATACGTTAGTTTCTGTGCATTTCCACTGCAGTGTGTCTTTAGCTCAGATACCAGTCTGACCGTTTGCTCTTTGTTGATTCTGCTTTTCCAGGGGTGCTATTTCAAGTAATTTCCGGAATGTTGTTTTGCTCTCTGTCAGGGGTGGAGTGATTAACTTCAGTCCTAAGGGAGTAGTAGTGAAATACTTATTAACATAGAACAGTGATTTAACAAAGTTTCTAGTGAATGCAACAGAGATTTGATGACAGGGCACACTTGATTATTCACTGCACAGAGGCCAGGGTCAGACAGGCTGCCAGGGCAACCCTGGCAGAAAGGGCCCCCTTGCTTTCTAAACTCCTCAGAGAGGAGCCTAGGGGTGGCTGCATCCAATCCTTGTCCCAGAC
>VXBO01002883.1:60089-81611 GCA_013400135.1 Rhinoptilus africanus
GAGAATCTGTTGCAGCAAGGAATCTCTCAACCTCGAGGAGCAGAAGCTTAAGCAAGTGTCCCCACTCCATGGGAGATCCTGGTGTGCAGCCCATTGCTGTGCAGGGGAGCTCAAAGGGCTCTTGGGCTGTTCACTATTTATAGAGTAAGAGAATTGACCTATAGTCATATTCGCAAGGGAACAAAATACCAAGGTCCCCACTCCAGACAGGGTTTTGACTGTGTTGCCAGCCATCCCCCAAAGTCCAGGTGCAACTCCTAACAGCTCCCGCTGATGGACACGGCTTGAGCAGGAGCTGGGGGAGGGAAAGGTGTAAAAGGGAAAAAAGGGAGAGCGTGCCGCCACACTCCAGCCCGTTACTATAGTCAATGCATCTTACCTTCACAGAGTGGTGGTACGGTCACCTCTTGCCTCTGTGCCATAAATAGCATACTAGTAGTTTCTGCGCTTAGAGATTCACGGTAAGTAGAGAGTAAAGCACTGCTGTTTGTTTGTAAATTTGTATGTTTTGGGTGGTTGAAGTTGGGTTATTTGTTTGGTCAAGTACAAAACTTTTATATACAACATAACTATAAGCAATAAACATATTAAAATTAGAACTAGCAAGACCACAACTGGGTGAAGCATATGATTCAACAGTCCTGTTGCTGTTGGTGACCCTCCAAGAAGAATTTCCCACCAGTGGTGTTCTCTGTCCTTCTTCACTCTTTCAAAGACACAGTGTATCTCTTCTGTGTCATGCTCAACAGTGATTAGAGTTTTGTGTGGATTATTTTGGATTCCTTCCAGCAGCTGACACAGGTCATCATGTTGTAGTAGTAGTTTCTTCATCAGTGTAAGCTTCATTCCAATAGGGGTAGGCAGCAAATCTTGAATCAATAAGACATAACATGAGCTGAATAATTAAAGTCACATCCCATAATTTCAGTAGAGTTACAAACACAAACATTTGAGTGATTGCTTCTATGTACAGTAACATGATCTATGAATATAGTATTACAAAGGGTTCTCATGCAAACGCATCCCTTTCCAATATATGTAAGTAGTTTCAGGATTTTCATCGAGATGTATTTCAAAATGACAAACATTCTGTTCAGTGTCAAGACAAACGTCTGTGGCTTTGATGGTGTTACTCTCACAAATGAATCCTTGTTGTTCTCGTACAACACATGCATTAACATCAACGGTCTCCATTTGTTCCCATTCCATTGGGCCCACACTCTATGTTCCAGTGGATAGAGTATAGTTCCATTGTGATTGAATCCTAGTGCAATGATTGGGTATATCGTGTATACTGAAGCATTGCGTATTGTTAGGAGAAAAGCAGTAGCCTTGTTGTTGATGGGGTTATAAGTAAAATTGACTAAATACCACCAGGATTGAAATTCCCTTTCAAATTCAGTTGCATTATCCCAGATTACTTTTTGAATTTCAGTGGGTAAGGTACCTTCTTCACCTTCTTGTACAATTGCTGCTACCGTAGATTGCATCCACGGCTGTGCTTGGATACAACTAAGGGCTAGAGAAACACTGGTTTGGGCTACACTAACTGCATCCACAACCAGTTGGTGATCCCTCTTACTAATTCTTTCCCACTGAGGCAGTATCTCCGATAAGAGCCATTGGTTAGTTCCCAGTGCTAATAGGGAAGATCGCAATGGGCGTCCCAATTTGTTTAAATCCCTTATTGTTGTGCTCAGTCTATTTGCAAGTCCTTCGGTGTCTATAATATTTAAGACTCCTAATCCTGTCCCTGTGATACCGGTGACATCTCCCCTTGTTCGTCTTGGAGAGGTGAGTGTTTGCCCATGTAACCATGCTAACCACCCTGCTTAGGATGTACCCAGGAATGATGGACAGATTGGTTTGATGCTAGAGATGTTAATTTGCATCACTAATTCTGCTCGTTTAAGAGACGATGATGGATTAAATAACACTCACTGTTGGCCTGTATTTTTGATCACATATGGTCCAGTTTCAGAAATTTGTGGGGATAGAGTTTTCTCATCCTTTACAACTGGTGTGGATGTTGTCGTATGAGGGTTGGTAATGTCAATTTTGAATGTAAATGATAGTCCCACGCTATGGTGAGCCCAGAGACAGACTACAAAACCAGGCTGTACTCAGGTAAAATTGTACCAGCAGTCTAATTTTTCAGAGGTGCAGTGTTTCGTACCATTGATTATTGGGTTATATACAGTGCTTTACACTGAAATCTGAGATGCTTTCTCATGGGTAGACCTGTTGATCATCCGGCACCCTATTTGAATTCTCTTCCCCGTCATTCCCTGAAGACGGAGGACTCTTATTAGTTCCATCTGTATCCCAGCTCCATCGATTTTCTAAGTATACTTTGCTTCCATGCCTGACCACAGTGGAAAGATTTAAATCTCCCTTCCTAGTATTGCCATACTCCTGGTATACTTAACACGAGTGTGAGACCATGGCCACTCTAGAGTTCTTCGGCCACAGGTTAGAAGCAGCATTGCTGAGGTTTAGAATATTAACACAAACACAGCACTTCTGTTTGCCATCCTGCAGGGTGCTGTAAGAGAAAACAAAGACTTGTTTTGGTGGAGAGAGTCTGAACAGGTTACCCCATTAAAAAGAAGGAAAAATCCATCGTGCACTAATTCTGTGTTCTGCACCACTGCTATTGGTAACTTCCCTGCCATGTGGGCCACAAGGTTTAGTTAAGGTCGTGGCACAATACCTATGGCTGGTAAACTGACCATCACAGGCTGTCCTGGCTGTAATGCTGTCGGATATTCTTTTTTCTCAGTGGATGGGACACTGAGATCAGTTTTTACAAAGAATTCTCGGCTTACAGGGCTTCCAGTGAGCCCACGTCAATTATTTAATTGGTGGACTACTTTGGAAAGTCTCCTATCCCATTGAGCCTCATGCAGTTTGAGATTCTTTTTCAATAAGCCATTAGCTCTTTCTACCACCCCATTTGATTGAGGGTAGTATGGAGTGTGGAATACCCATTTAATTGCCTCTTGTTTTGCCCAATTTTGTACTTATTTACATGAAAAATGTGAGCCATTATCAATTTGGATCACATCAAGAGCAGGCAGATTTGAGAACCATAACGATAGCCCTAGGATTGTATTTTTTCCATCAACTCTCTGACATTTAGTGGCCACGAGCAAGCCAGAGATGACTTCCAGTCCTGTGAGGATATATCGATATCTTGCAGAGGATTTGGATGGTCCAATATAATAGATCTGCCATCTAGACCGTACAGTTTTCCCTTCACTGATAGGTAGAGGTGGTGCTTTGGCAGGATGGTCTGCCTGCAATCTCAGTCTACACTGGGGACATTCTGTAAGAACAGTTTCTCAAGTTTTCCAGTTTATGGGCCAGCCTTTACTCTGTGCAGCAAAGTGAAGTGCTTCTTTATCTGTGTGGCCTAAATTTTGGTGTAACCGTTCTCCCAATCAATACCATTCTGAATCTAAGGTGATTTTCCTAATTTTGGTTAGCTGATCTACCTTTTGATTCCACTTTGTGGCAGGTTGTTTATCCTTAGCATGAGCTTTAACCCATCCAGTATTAAAAGGCGTTTTCCTGGCTATATCCAGCAATAGTTGCCAGGCTTTCTTTTTACAAAGTGGGGATCCATTTACTTCCCAGTTTAAGGTTTCCAATTGACAGAGCGGTCCATACAGCATAAGAGTCTACATAGGTAATTTTTGCTCCATTCTGTGCCGCCAAAACAACTGCTGTTATTTCTTCTACTTGTGCACTACCCTCACCTTCCTCTGCTACTTGTTTACCAGCGGTAGTATCTAGTGCAACAGCTTTATATTGCCATTTACCATTTACTCTTTTGAAGAAGCATCTATAAACCACATATTTTCTGTCAGAGTATTCTCAGAAAGGAGTGGTGCATCCAGAACGGGTGAAGGTTTAAAAGCTTGTTGTAACGCTACAGGGTCTGTGTTTACTGTCATGTGCAATTTGGAAACCTTCGTGTGTCCCTCAGTCAATTGCACATTTTCTGCTGCTCCTGTTAGGTAGGCATTCCATTTTCGGATACTGGGCTTCTGTGCGACTGCTTCTGGGGGAGCAGTCCCCTTTAGGATTGCTTCTAGTAAATAAAATCGTCCTCTAGGTTGCACAGGTTGTCCCTGATGTATTTTCTCAACTTATTTAACTGCTGGGACTAAAGACAAAAGTCCCTTTTCCCATTCAGAGTACTGTTGTTCTGTTGTTTCTTTAAATGCAGTTGAGCTAAACAGTGGTCCATTGGGGCCAGCTTGGAACAGGTTACAATAAGTACCATGTTCTGGGAAACCCCAGAGTGCTATGATAGGGTCGCGGGGGTGTACCGGTCCCAGTGACCGGTATGTTTTTAATTCTTTGATTAGAGTGTTCACTGCCTCGTTGTGTTCTGATCCCCACTCCTAGGATTTGCCTTTCTGTAAAAGTGAGTATAATGGATGGGAAATTATAGAAAATCCAGACACATGCTTCCTCCAATATCCTAAAGTTCCCATTAATTGTGGTAACTCCTTCCTTGATTGGGGCATTTGCAGCTCTTCAATTTTTCTTAACGTATCCGAGGGAATCACAGCATTGCCTGCTATCCAGCAAGTACCTAAAAATTTTACTTCTCGATTTGGTCCCGGACATTTTCCAGATGGAACCTCAATTTCTGCTTTATTTAGGGCTGGCCACACTGCTGCTTCCCCCAGTGTCTCAGGAGAAGTTCCTCCAATCAGAATATCGTCTATATGTTGGTGCAGTTTCACGCCCTGGGGGAGTGAGACTGTAAAGCTTCAGCAGGCCCGGCAGGAGCAACTGCGGGTGAATGTTTGTACCCCTGTGGGAATCTGTTAAAGGTATATTGTATTCCCACCCAAGGGAAAGCAAAATTCTCTCTATCCTCCTCCTTCAAGGGAACCATAAAGAACATATATTTTACATCTAATGCCACCATCCGTGGATGGGCAGCTGCTTGCAGAGTAGCTGTTAAAGTTGCAATGTTTGGTACAGTGGCTGTTAGCGGGGCTGTATTAGCATTTAGACCACGGTAATCAACTGTTAAATGCCGCCTCCCATCGGGTTTATGAACTGGGCAGATGGGGGAGTCATATGGGGAGTGGGTTCTGGAGACAATTTGTCTTTTCTATGGCTTCAGAAATGCCCTTTCATGCCTNGTGGTCCATTGGGGCCAGCTTGGAACAGGTTACAATAAGTACCATGTTCTGGGAAACCCCAGAGTGCTATGATAGGGTCGCGGGGGTGTACCGGTCCCAGTGACCGGTATGTTTTTAATTCTTTGATTAGAGTGTTCACTGCCTCGTTGTGTTCTGATCCCCACTCCTAGGATTTGCCTTTCTGTAAAAGTGAGTATAATGGATGGGAAATTATAGAAAATCCAGACACATGCTTCCTCCAATATCCTAAAGTTCCCATTAATTGTGGTAACTCCTTCCTTGATTGGGGCATTTGCAGCTCTTCAATTTTTCTTAACGTATCCGAGGGAATCACAGCATTGCCTGCTNTAGTAGATGACATGCGCTTCTCAGTTGGGAGCCATAAACTAACCTTGGCAGTTTGACATTCATCAGTTCACCCACGTGCACCTATAATTCTAACTCTGCCATCCAGATCGCACGCCCAGCTTCTCGGCATCTTGTTNGATTTGGTCCCGGACATTTTCCAGATGGAACCTCAATTTCTGCTTTATTTAGGGCTGGCCACACTGCTGCTTCCCCCAGTGTCTCAGGAGAAGTTCCTCCAATCAGAATATCGTCTATATGTTGGTGCAGTTTCACGCCCTGGGGGAGTGAGACTGTAAAGCTTCAGCAGGCCCGGCAGGAGCAACTGCGGGTGAATGTTTGTACCCCTGTGGGAATCTGTTAAAGGTATATTGTATTCCNGACTTTGTGTCCTGCAGTTCCTCCTTGTGAGGGAGAAAGGGATTATCTTCCTTCAAAGAAGCTGAAATACGTCTCTGTTTGCACTGTTATCTTGTTTGTGGACTGCTTCGATCAGACACAAGATAATGCCAGTAGGCTGACCTTGAATCGCAGCTCTAGTAATGCCTAGTGGTAATGCTTTCCTCCACAATTCATTCCTCCGTTCCTGAGATGCTGTTTGCAAGTTTTTATTTCCCTTTGATTTAATTCCTGTTCCCTGTTTCATGGGTCTTCCCCGGAACTTCTGTCTTTGCTTTCCAACTGCTGCACCGTTGTCCCAGCCTGTCTCACGGCAGTAGTTAGCAATGCCTGGGAGGACGATTGCCCTGGGTATTAAATTTGGTATCTCTTCTAACCTCATCCCGTTTCACAGCTAGATAAGTTTTAAGAATTGCTGGGGCTTCTCTGATCAGTGATTTTAACATTGCAAAATCTACTGTAGCAGATAGTGGGACATGGTGGTGTCCTTGTCGTGCATGTCTTGTATGCAGGCGGCTCTTGTGACGGCTGTGGATAACTCACTCAGAGAGTTAATGGGGATTAGGGAGGGCTCACCTGCTCCATGGTGTCGATTCCTCCCGCCCAGTGAGCTACTCAGATGGTGATAGAATGGGGCATATCTGTCAAGTCGGGTCCTGAATTTAAGAAAACTCATGGTCCCCAGTAGCCACTGGCTTCATCCCGACTAAACTTAAGCATACTTGCGACAAGTATTCAGTTTCCCTTTCACCGGGATTTGCAAGGGAACAAAATACTTAGGTCCCCACTCCAGACAGGGTTTTGACTGTGTTGCCAGCCATCCCCCAAAGTCCAGGTGCAACTCCTAACAGCTCCCGCTGATGGACACGGCTTGAGCAGGAGCCATGGGGGGAGGTTGTGGAGGGGCCAGGAAAAGGGAAGAGGGGAAAAAATGGGAAAAAGAGGAGAGAACCCTGGCATACTCTGTTGTCATTTTTTGTACTGTATTGCACAGTTTCAGCAGATTATTTGCTTTGTTTGACAGATCTATTGATAGAAACGAACATATTTTTCTATTTAAAAAATTAATAAAAAAAATTCACCAGGCTTAGACCAAATTAAAAAAAATTAATTAAAATATTAGTTGTATACAAATGATAGGGAAAATTGTTGCAGTAAAAATGAAGATGGTTCCAATAACTTACCATATAAGCCTTCTTATTTTAGTTATGCGAAATCAAGGCAGCTTGAGACTGATTCTCAACACCCGACTCTGGGATCAAATGGTTATAAAAAGAGCAAACAGAAAAAGCCTGTGCTTCACTGCAACAGCCCAAGAGGACCACTCTGTTCAAGTATTTCTAATTCAGGTAAGCAAAAGATAAAGACTCCACCCAAATCCCCATTTCATCTATGATTCTGAAGGCTTGCAGATGCTTTGGTTTTAGCATGGGGCCGTTTATGCTCTGCCAGGCTACGCTTAGCTTAGCTGTTACATGGCTTTTGCTATGAGATGAGTTAGAAGCGCTGTCCCTTGGTATTTAAAAAAAAAAAAGGTGTGAAGGTGGGATATGGCCTTACCACAGACATTTCCAGACTTACTGTTTTTTATTCCACTGATAGAACGGATGTCATTCCAGAGTCATATGCAGCAATTACCCTTTCGTATGGAAGCAACACTGTAAGAACCTCTGCTCAGGTAGTTACATATTCAGTTACTCTGGTACAAAGCGTCAGCTTTCTGCCATGGTTCTTGACACAGCGCTTGCAATAGTCCATCCAGTGTAGGAGCTCCATTTCTTAGTCGAGTAGAACACAGATTTAGCAATGTCACCCTATGTAAGACAATAGTCTTGGGAATCCTGGTTTTCTCTAGCAAGGGGTGATAAGTTGAGGATGGAAATGTGGTGGACTCATTTGCAAATAAATAGCATGTATGTCCTGGGTTGGGAAATGAGACCATCCATGTAAGTTTAAGGATGTCTCTGGTTTCCCCAGTAGACCTTTCTGGGAAGGGTTCAGCCTCCTGGGCAAGAAAAATGAATCACCACTTCCAGGAAGCGTCATGTCATACCATGCACTGGATACACCAGCATTGTAAGTCTGTCACTTCCAAACAGTGATTGGCTTAACTGTGGCTGTGCTGCACAGCTGGTCTGCATGTGAGAATCAGAAACGTCCAGATTTCCAGATGTGCTGCGGGTTTTCTAGTATACATACATGTAAGCATTCCTTAAAATCTGCTTACTTCTGGAGAGTAAAAAAACCATGTGTTAGGAAATCAAGATATGCGACAGCTTATGTGTGTGGCAAGTGTTGCAGGAAGCTGCTTCTACAGCCCTCGCTGTAGCGGCTGGTACCCATCCCGACAGCTGGTGGGACTCCCGAGTGTGGCAGGCAAATTGGTCAATGCATGAGACACCCAGCAGGCACCTCCTGCGCCTTGGCACGTAAATCGGGCTGGTCTAATAGTCATCAGAGCCCACTCCTCTAAGGCAGCATCATCAGATATTTTTAACTGCCATTTAAAATTGTTTTTCCCATGTCACGAGAATGATTGATAGGTTTGGTTCAGGGATATTGTCCAAAGAGCTTCTCGTGAGTGAGGGAGAAAACTCGTATGGTGGCGATTACAAAGGAGGCAGTCCACACGACTCCGTTAGGTTGGTCCTGTGGTGCTCTCCCAGGTTTGCAGAGAGGGGTGACCCTGCCCCCTCCCCTCTTGTTTGTTTCTCCCTCCTCGCTTCTGGTGGCATTGGAATTAGTACAGCTATGAGTGAGGCAGACCAGAGAATTTCCCTGCACAGTTTTGTTTGGTTTTGCTGAGCTAGTTTTTACCTTGATTTTATTCACCTGTGATCACCCTGACGGTGGTACTGGCACAACTGAGAGGGTAAAATGAAGAGTCAGAGGATGTATGGAGGTGAGTCCACCCCTCTTGGCAGAAGCTGGAGTTCCTATCAGATTAAAATGACAGAGGAACTCCAGCTTTTGAATGAATAAGTAGAAAGCTACAGATAGAAATTGTGGTCTGATGAACAACAGTACCATATTCAGTTTATCCACCACTTTAATAATTTTGAAAACCTTAGTTATAGTCCCTTCTCATCCTTCTCTTCAGACTGAAGAGGCTCAGCACTTCACAGGGAGCGGCACCACACCCTTGATCATTTTTGGTGCCCTTCTCTTTACGTTCTGTAATTCTGCTGTATCCTTGAGATGTGGTGACCAGAACAGAACACACTAAGCGGGCCATGGCCGCTTGAAGGTTTTGTGTACTGGCAAAATGCTGCCTCATCTAGTTCTCAGTACCCTTCTTGATAATGCTTATCTTCTGTTCTACAACAGCAGCAGAATTCCTGGTATTGTTACATTTTATAATCACGTATTATAAAACTCAGAACACTTTAAGAAACTTGACATTATTTGTATTTATTTAAGTGTGAATCTTCAATGGATTGTTTTGATTAAAAAGGACAAAATACAGCTCTTCCATTACTTCTGAAAATGTCTCAGTCAGATTCTCTGTAAAAAATAGAGGGTTTTTATGAGTTAGATTGGACTGTATGCATTTTTTGTTCTGCAGGCAAGCTCAAAAGACACCGGCTACCTGTATGCAGCAATACATCACCGCCTTGTGGCATTGCGAAGCTTTGCTGAGCAAGAGCCAGATGCTAATCAAATAGACACAGAAATAGCTTTTCAGCCATTAAACTGTGATAGCAATGATGAAGATGATGGAGAAATAGCGCAAGTGAGCAGCAATGGATCTGGTAAGCAGAAATTTTCCTGGGAATGTTGTAATCCTTTTCTTGTATTAACAATGTATTTTCTTGTTAGCAATGAATTTTGTACTTTTTTTTCTTTTCATGCTGACTGTAACTTCCATCTGTTAGAGACAGACCTTTTCAGCTAGAAGAGGGTAATTCCTTTTAGTATTTTGACCTACTACTGTTAAAATGCAAGTTTTTGCCAGATGAAGCATTTACACATCTTTATAGCAGTGGAATACTCTCTTGAAAAAAAAGCTAAGGGTTAAGAAATTTTAATATTGTCAAGCTTTACCTAAATCTTTCTTCAGTATATTTAAGTAGAAATGACAAGAGATATTGAGATCCTAGTTGTTACTCCAGTAAAAGTTGAGACCATTCACATCAGCGGTTAGGTAGTTACTAATGGCTTCAAGCATACTGTGTTTAATAGGATATGTGTTATGCAGTGGTTAACTTAATTTAAAATACTGATTATTGATCAGCTCTAACTACCTCACTAGGAAATTTGCAGGTCAAGATTCACACACCAGTTTTGCCAGCTTTCTTCAACATAACAAAAATGTATGCTCCTCGCAGTGAAGCATGCAACTAAAACAAGATATAAGGGGCAAACTGATGACTTAATCCTACTCAGAAAGCAAGGCAGAAACAGTTGTCAGACTTAAAAGCTCCTTCTGTCTTAGCAGAAGACATGTCACATTTCTGGGGCAAATTCACTTGCTTGTGCCAAACTGCTACAGTGGATACAGGAGCTGCCCAATTACGTTTGGTTTTCTAATAGAAGGACTACAGCAGACATGTTTGAGTTGTTGATCATAGCATTAGTTTCCCTCATCAACTGAGCAACGTACTGTCCTTATATTATAAATTCTTACTTTTAACAACTATTCAACAAGAATCAAGTCATGTACGAGTATGAGTGACTGCTTAAGGAAACATGTCTTTTTTCCCCTTTAGGCAAATAGATTGCAGTTTACAGTGCTTGTTCCTGTTATTAATTGTTGTTTAACTACATGTCAGTAGCATTCAGTGCTCTAAACAAAGCATGATGCTCTTATACAACATTTTCTCACATACACCTTTTTTCTGTTTAGGAAATGGGAAAATTGTTAGCCCTGAGAACTCCCTGGATTGCTCCCAGACAATAAGACATTCCCTCTGTAATTCTAAATAGTCTCTATTGACTTTATAAAGAGTTTCTGGTAACTTGAGAACTCTGGATGGAGCTCGATTCCTTTCCAGAATTATTGCTGATAAGAACTCTTTTTTTTTTTAGAGAAAAAAAAAAAAAAAAAAAAGAGGGGAATGGGATTGCCAAAGCAGTGTAGGAACACAGATTTAGAAATTAAGTATTTATTTTGATTTGCAGAAACTTTTGATACAAATATTCAGATGGCAGCCAGCAAAGAGGTTCTGAGATATGAGTGTCAGGTGCTGTTTTTTCTTGACCTTTTGGTTTAAGCATTTGTCTTTCATTTATGTCCAGTTACTAACAGCAGTTCTGACAATCCCTTTCAAGTGCTTTTCCAATGATTTGTGGTATCTCCTGCTTATTTTAACCTCTTCTGTTATTCTCAGAGCCACGATGTTTTAATTTTGCTTAGATTTCAGTTACTGGTATCCAAGTCCCACTTTACAGGCAAACATTCACATCTTACACATGCCTGTCCCTGAACTCCCATTTCCAAACCAGGAAGAACAATATACCTCATGGGTTTTGAACAGGGTGAGGTCAGTTTTAAATATCAGCATAGAAACGTCCATTTGGATGCAAGAGATCAGATCCTGCATATTTAAGAGCATTTGTGTAAAGCTTTAATTTTCATTGAGGGATGTGTGTGAATAAGACATCTTATTTTTACTGTTGTAACTCAGTTTCAGAGACTACCTATCCTTATGAGTACTGTAAATGTTATGAAGCATTGCTTCTTAATGTTCAGTGACTGCTTCAGTACAAGAAATATAACTAGCAAGTATGCCTGCATTTTATTTCATTCAATTCTACCTGTTTTGTCTCAAAGAGAACAATAGTTCTTTGTTTTCTTAATACAGGAAATTTCCTTCTTGTTAAACTGAACTAACACAGTTCCCTAGATTATGCTAGATATTTCATGACACTGTAAACACATAAAAAAATAGATGAGAATTATCTTTAATGCTAGATACTGAAGAAGAAAGCAAATATGATACACATACTAAGTGAAGTGTCATGAACATTAAAGTGATTCTATACGTTTTCAAAACATTTTTCTAAGAAAGTCTTACACAGAATTCTTCACTATAACATCCACACGATGTTAATGCCGTATAAGGACAGTGTATAAGGTAGTAGTGCTTACTTTCGAGTAGAGATATTAATGTCATAAAGTCCATAAAGAATAAGATGCTGTACCTGATATTTTTATCAGATCATATTTCACCAGTTATAGCTTGGATATTTTTACCAACAAATTGCTCTGTAAATCTAAGTGGAGAGAATCAGAACAATTCATGTTTAAACAGATTTTGAGAGTGGTTGGGATCAATAAATCTCTGGGAAGTATTGACCTTTTCCCACTGGCTACAGAGTGATGTGAGAGATGAGTTTAGAATAGGTAGCAAACTTCTAGGCTGACCAAGGTCAAGCAAATACCTTCTTCCATTTCTTTCATTGCTAATTAATTTATCTGCTAAGCATTGTAACTATGTTTGCCTCCAGTTGTCTTTGTAATATCTAATGGGGGAAAGATTAGCAGAATTCTGTATTGTGCATGTGAAAAATCTTCTTACTAAATAATGTAACAAATAAAACAATGAAATATGCCAATAAGGCAATGTGTGAATGATCGGACCAAGACCGCTCCCTCTGAGGGAAATGCCACTGTCCTCAGACAGTTGCAGACTCTCCCTTTTTCTTTTTCCTCTCCCTGGACTTGTAAACCTTAGATTCTTTGCTGTGTGGTAGATCTGCTTCAAGGAATAGAACAGAGAGTTACCCTTAGCCAGGCATATAGCATACCCTAGTGAGGGAGCATGGCCTCCTGGTAGGCAACAAGTTGTACCTGACCCCTGTAGGTAAAGAGGAGCCAGCACCCTATAGGTCTGCGTCAGGGGCATGTTCTGCAGTGAGTATCATAATGTCAGACTGTTGCCACTACCACCTCCTGCTTTGCTAATAGATCTCAACCACGGATCTGTGGCTTTACTGTACGTTGGCACACCTGTGTCAGGTATCTGCAGACAAAGTCTTATGCCTCCTGTTTTTTAACCACCTTGACTACAGGCAAATACAAATCCCGCACGTGGGAGTACTGAGTTGCACTGCTAATATGCATAAATTCCATATGTAGTTACTGGATAGACAGTTCTCTAACGTAGACACTGTGCAGCTCTTGCAGGGTGCCCATCTCTTTCCACTGGTGCCACAAACAAACATAGCACCTATCTCAGGCTCAAAACGTCACCCTGACAGAACACGGATCTGTTACAGCCCCAACACCTAACCTTGCCATTGGTATCAGGTGATCTGAAGTCACTACTTAGACCCAGATGCCTCCAAAACTATTACTCCTTGCTTCTGACACTTCAAGAGATTTTTCCATGTTTTCTTCGTAGCCATAAGGAGATTCTGTCCTTGCTCCAAAAGAACACATTTTGTTTACATTTAGAAGCACATGCTGTTTCCACAATGGTCATCAGAACTAGCACAAGGTTCTTTAAGTGTTGTAACCCTGTTAGCATTTAGTAAGAACTGTTCTTCCATAGAGGCAAAAGGCATTTCTTTCACAAGGGAGTATGAAATGTCAAGTCATAGTAGTAGAATAGCACGGGGCTATAGCCTGTGATTTCCATCTTTTTCCCTTTTCTGACTTTGCAGGAATGCTTTTATTTTTATCCTTGAGGGGAACCAGAGAAGATGGAAAAGCACATGTATCACTGAGCAAGAAATGTTTTATGCACTATTTCTTATACTGTACCTTACCAATAACTCTTAAATATTCACCTAATTTCCTCCTGATTGAAGGATCTTCTTTTTTGATTGAGGGATCTTCTCTTTCGATTGAGGTGCCCTCTCTTTTCTGGCATATGATTTTCTTTTAGAAGCTATTAGGATGAACTCGAAGATGCTGGGGTCTAGGACTAGGTAAGTCCTGAGAAGTCTCTCCATACATAGCCACAGGCCTTAAGAGGAAATCACAGTGTGTGAAGACGTGGTGTGTCCTGTATTGGTCCACCAGGAATAGTATGGGTTTTGGAGACTACTGGTGTTGAGATCCAGACAGTAGCATATCACAGAAGTGCAATTGTAGAGATGTTTTCTAGCCCACTGTACACATACCTCCAATACTGGCCTCATTAGGACTCTGTCATCTGCTGGGGTTTATCAAGATTTAAAATGTTACAAAAGCTTTTTTTATTCTTAAGATCTTAAAGGAACTACTGTTCAGCAACAGCATAGGGACTCCTGAAAACCTGCTATCTTTCTTTGATGTTTCTGGTCAATTTAATTTAAATTCTTGCCAGATGTTAAGGATTCCAAATCATAAATATAACACACACATATACACACCACGTGATGGTGATTAAAACTGAGGATAAGTTAATTCTTCACTTCTTTGTTGGAGTCCAAGTTTCTGTATTCTTTTCAGCAAACATCAGTAACGTCTAAAGCAGAGAATAAAAGACAACTCTCTGATTGGCTTTAAATGCTGACATAGCAGGAAAGAGGGGGGGGGCGCGAAATCAGATCTAATATTCTTACAAACTCAAGGCCTTCCATTTCACTTATAAGAGGTTTAAAACTTTTAGTAAGTATTTAGCGGTGGACAAATAGTAGCAGCAATTTTAAAGCAGATACTGCAATAGTGGTGTGTCTGGCATTAGTCAGCTCTATCTGCTTTTTGCAGATTAACCATAGTTGTAGAGATTGCACACCAAAACCACCCCTGGGTACTTTATCATGACCAGGGAGTTATTTGAAGATATGTTGGATTTCTCACAGTTTACTGAGCATCTGTTACGAAGTGTTAAAACAGTGTTCCCCTGACAGAACGATTTGCGTCACAGACACATTGTTGTATCGAGACACCTGAATCCTTAGTGTTATGTGCTTGTCTTTATTGACATGGGGGGTCACAGGCTTCATTCACTACTCACATGCTCAAATATTTGTGAATAATCAGGTGTTATCTAGTTAGATGTTTACCTAAACCAGGAACAGATCATATCCAGACTTTAACCCACTGCTTTGGTATTATGAAATGCCAGACTGTTTCAAAACATGAATATGCTCAAATAAGTAAGATTTGCTAAAATTCTTTTTCAGATCATTCTAGAAGGAACCGCAGGCAGTCTGTAGTCTGCTCATGACATCTACCAGAGGTTAAAACAGGACGGCTGGGAACTCCCCAGAATGTCTAAGCTGACTCATCAGTCCCTGGAGGGAGGAAATCAGATGCATTTTGCTGTATGACTTTTAATCGAAGATTAATTTTAGGGACAGTTTAAGTTTAATACACTAGAGAAATAACTTGAAATGCACTTTCGAGGATTCTAGCCAGCCTGCTTTCCACCGAGACAGGAATGACACAATGGCTGCCAATATTCAAGGACTGTTACAAAAGCTTTGGATTTTACAATTAAATATATTTAGATGCATTATTAAAGTAAGGAGTTTTATAGGGAATAAATGTTTATTCATCATATTGATGGATAAAACCACGTAACCACGAACTAATGAAATACACGAAGAAACATTTGTTACTTTTCACCTGGTATTTAAAAGATACATTTGGAAAGCTTTAAATTGGGCTTCACTGAAAACATTTATTTAAAATTGTGTGGTAAGATTCAGCAACCTGTTTGTAAGTACATACAAGCAGAACTCGGAGTGGCAATTTAGCATGACCAAGGCCTATAGAAATCAGCCTTTGTAACATTTTTTTTTTCCCTATTTGTTTTGGAAATATCTCGAGTTTTATACTGGTGGTAGAATTTTGTTAAAGGGCAAAGAACCACTGTCAGCCCTTTCAGCCATAAGCACCAGGAGAATTCACCACAAAGATCTACAAGCCAACTCTAGAGGACATACGAGCTTTAAGAGCTAAATGTGTATCTGCTTGCACTCAGGAACACCTTTTCACCAAACAAGCACTTGCACTGTTAATCCTCTATTTGATATACACAAATAAATGCATGCACAGTATAACTGTATATCTGCATAAAATTTTCTCTTAATTGTGTGAGATTATCTGAGATAATTCTGCCTTAGCTGAATCTATCTGTTTATCTATCCCTAAACAGCATAAATCCTTGAAATAGATGAATATGTTACACATCCTAAAATGTGCAAAAATCCCAACAGTGCCAAAGACGAAGTCACTCTATAAAAATGATTTCCACACACTTCTGCCTTCTCGCTAACCATTCTCACAAGGAGTTAGAAAAATCAACTGTAATGCCACCTGGGAATGAAGAGTTACCAGATCATTCACAAGCCTGTGCACAGAAAGGCACCATTTGTGCTCTGTGTTTTCTATTCATTCTGTCAAAATATAAAGAAAATATGTCTGTCATCATTCTCCTGCAATTCTATGATGCTTTGTATAGTGTTGGTTACCAAATATTATTTCTTCGTCATATTCAGAGCTGAAACAATGTTCTGAAATATCTGAAGTCCTTTTAATTAAGGTAATTGTATGATTTCTTCAGGTGCACACCACCTGAAGAGTCAAATTACAATTTAGTTTTCCCATATGAACATATTTATGAAGTTGGAAGAATACATCTTCTTCCTCAATTCTGAGTACCCTGTGAAGATTAGCATCCAGGTCAAGATGAACTACCATCTGGATTACAATGGATCCTAAATAGCTGCCAAAATTAGCACTTATCTGACATTGATTTAGCATCCGGATGACAGTAAACTTAAGTGGGACTGGATTTTTGCCTTCAGAAAAAAGGGACTGCTTCACCACAGAGTACCTGTCTCACATAGTGAAACATTGGGATTCTCTTTGACTCTTCAGCCTACCAATAACAAAAATGTTCTTTCCATAACTAGCTGTACATTGGGTCCTTATACGTCAGCCTCACTCCTGACTACAACAATATTTGCATCACTGACCTTCATATTTCATTGCTGTAACTCACTATCAGGAACAAAGCTCCATGTCATAAAAACTTCAGCAGTTGTAAAACACCGCAGCCCTATGTATTTAGCAACAGGTCACGGTGATAACTTTGCCCTGGAGTTCAGCTGGCTGTGCACCGAATGCAGAGTTTGATTTCAAAGTCTGTCCTGATAATCAAAGCCTTCTGTCAAATAGGATGTAGGCGCCTGGGCGTCATGATATCCCTCTAAATTCTACTTCAGCAGTAAAATCCTTGGTAAATGAAGGAGTGTTCCAGAGCAGGCACAACAGAACTTCAGCAAACACAGGACTTAAACTTTGTAATTTGCTCCCACAGCATGAGGAACAGGGCTTACGATCTTTCACAAATAAACAAACTCTCTTTTGATCTGCCTCTTTCCAACATTGTTACATACATACATAAAGTATACACACACACACACTCATGGGCGCACACACACTCTTAAGCATGAAACTACGTGTCCAAAATATGAGGAGGAAAACAGATGTTTAACCATGTTGAAGAGTTTCAATACTGTGGTAATCGAGGACATATAAATACATGCATGTGCAGATGTATTTAAGGTATGAAGTTTTACTCTTGAAATCCTAATTATTTATTCTATTTAGTTTCATTGCACTAAAATTCATTCTTTCTTAAGACTGGAGGTATGCTAATATGTAATATATGTAAAGTTTGTCATTTTATGACAGAGCAACAATTTCTATGTCTGAACAATAAACAATTTTCTTACTGCTTCAGTTTCTGTCCAACTAGTTGCCTTATTTTGTGTCCCAGTTAGAGCTTCCTGCAGACAGTTCCTTCCATGCTGCAGAACTTCAAGTCTGTTTTCCTAAGGAAGTAAGATTTAAACTGCTGTGTACTCCATCCATCTATCTGTCAGACCCACTTCGAGCCCTCTGTTCAGTTTAAGATAAACTGGATGTGAGGTAGAAAGCTCAAAGACAATTTAAGTTCTTTGTGAAAATTGGCAGTTGTTGAGTGACAGAACTCAGAGGAAGGTATACTTTGAGGAAAAAGTTTCAGGCTAAACTTGGTATTTTCTGTGAGGTTTGTGGGGCTGAGCGGCACATCCCTGCTTCTGAACACACTGCAGCATTTGTTAGGAGGGAGGAGAAAGGAAAACTGTGGAAGGATGGATACCTGAGACTACCATGGCCTGAACAGGGGTGTAGGGACGTGACCCAAATCCTTATGCAACTAGACATCACTCATTTTGCTGTTTGTGGAGCAGCGTGTTCCTCTATGGGTTGTTGTGGGTTGGGTTTTTTTCAGATGAATGGTATTTATTTATTTCTAACAAATCCCAGTAATTAATTTATATACATAAGGGATGCAGAGCTATAGAAGCTCTTATGTATTAGTGCAGTAGTAATTTTCAAAAGTAGGGAACACTAACAAGTCCTAATATAAGTATAAATATGCAGATACCTGCCACTAAGTAGTAGTTGGCTTTGCATAAAAAAAGACTGGGAAGAGAAGCAGAAAAGTAAATTTCTGTTCATTAAAACATGTTCAAATGAAAGTGTGGACACAAAAGCTTGCCCCTTCTCATTCGTTTTGTGTGAAAAATGTTCAGCAATTTGCATTCAGAAGAATAACTGCATTTATTTTGCTTTTTCTGAAGCATCCTCCTCTATTTTGGAATTTATGAAGGCAATTACATTACTCAACTATGTAATCACAGAATGGCAGGGGTCGGAATGGACCTTCCAAGATCATCTCGTCCAAGCCCCCTGCTAAGCAGGGTCATCCAGAGCAGGCTGTACAGGAACGCACCCAGGCGGGTTTGGAATGTCTCCAGAGACGAAGACTCCACCACCTCCCTGGGCAGCCTGTGCCAGGGCTCTGCCACCCTCAGAGTAAAGGAGATTTTCTTCATGTTCAGAAGGAATTTCCTGCTGAGGGTACATATGTTGCAAGCAAAATGCAAGCACGCATGGGTACAATCTGGGATCAGAAATTCAATCAGACGACACCTGTTAATGTGGTCGTCTGCCTGCTTTGTGAGACTCTGACATTGTCGCACGATAGAGGATAGAGGTGATCTCTAAGCATTAGTCTGGAGTTTTCCTTTGAACAATCGAATTAACAGCTGCGGTCAGCTGGACTCAGAATGCGAGCACTCGGTTTTGTGAAATGTTACTCGGTTTTGTGAAATGTTACCATGATGGTCTGTTTACCTCCCCTGTGAATGCATCTAACACTGATAGCATTGTCATTTTCAACACAAAGATAGCACTATCTTTTTCAGGGTCCAGCAGTACTTAGAGAGATATAAAGAAAGTTTAGAGAATGTAAATGATTGGATTAGTTAATTATATAACTGGTTATTAATTAAATGATCACAGACCTCAATAAGGAATAGAAATGAGCAGTTGTCCTAGACTGTAACTGTAGTAGCAGCAACATGTACGTTCCTTTGGGTGAAAAAAGGGTACATTTGGAGACCTTCTTATGTAAAACTGCTGGTAAAGTCATGCATTGCCAGCTTTGCAGCTACTGTAATGACTTAGGGATAATTTAGTGTTCACATAGAAATTTTTCCAGTTACATTGTTTTGTAATGCAGAATAGATTAAAAAAACCTTATGTAATAAAATTATATTAAAGTCCATTATATAACTCAAAGAATGTAGAGCTAAGGATGCCTGGTTTGCCATGGATTTGAGTTGTGAAATTTACCTCGTGTATAATTCCTTGTTGTCTAAAATGGGCATTACTCTGAAGCATTTTCCTTACTGCAGGCAGTACTGAGGTGTCCATTTCCATGAGGAACCCAAAACAAATCTGGTTGTGATTATCCAAGTGTTTTAAAAGTTATTACAGCGGGAATTCACGCCTGCTCCATACTCGTATCCTGTAAGAATAACAGGCTGAAATGCCTGTTCTTACTGATTTAATTATGTATGAACAAATCTGTCCCTTAATGCAATGGGTATATTGCCCTGAAGTCACTGAAGATGGGGCATGAAGACGTCATATGTTACAAAGAGTGAATATATCTCAAAATAAGTAAAGTGTCATTTGATACAATTCTATCTTGTTGTGTGTTCAAATCAAAAGATGAAGTAAGGGAGAGGTTAAGTAGTGTCTACTGAATATTTTGTAAGTAATGCATCTCACAAAGTAAGATGCAAACTGTAAGTAATGTTCCACAAACTCTTATGTTCTGGAAAGTTTAAGCCTTTTTCCACATAGACAATGGGGCATCAGCCAACCTGTGTACCCTTCCGCTAGTCTGTTGGAGACTTCCTCTGGGAACCCTGGATGAACCACTTCGTGCTCTGTGCCTCAGGTCTGCTTACAGAACATTAAGATACCATCTACTGTTTTGAATTTACATTTTACAATAAGCATTTCATATTTTATGCTTATAATGCTTGCTGTGATCATTAATTCAAAAGACTGTAACATGCTAATTGCATGGCCTCAGAGTAAAATACTGTTCCATATTCAAGCTTGCCTTAGTGGTTGAATCCAATTTGTTTTTCACAGATCAAACCAGTTAAGTATAAATAGGTAATACATGGAGCACAGACTCCTAGAGAAACAGCTCAATGGTCAAATAAGTTATAAAATAGATACCATTCAGAACAGAGCTGTGAATTTTCAAAACCACTTATATCCTTTTGGTCTCCAGGATCTTGTATTACCTGCTGCTTTGTACAATCCAAAAGTTAATAGTTATACAGAATGAGGCCTTTTCTGGTTAGCAAGAGAATTAGTTAATTCTCTCTTGGTAATGTGGCTTGTGGTATTTTCCTTCAAGGCTAAGATAATCAGTAGATAGAATATCCTCCTACCCATCAGTAAAGACTGGTTGGAGCTTTTGTATTGTTACACAAGAGCAGGGAAGGGCTAAATGGCTTTAGCTACTCTCATTTCCTAAGACTCCCTTAGCAAAGCACTGTAGAAAGGTGCTGCACTGACAGGTAAAAGCTGCTGCCTTCCATCCCACCCCACAGCAAGAAGCCGTTGACTTCCCCCAGGGAAAGAAGAGGTACAGGGTGAGTAAAGAGTGACGTGCCTAAACGAGGCTTTTGGTGCAGAAGTACTGTCTGTGAAAGTCACTGCCTGACGAGGCAGTTATTAATAATGGTGTAAAAATCCCACAGTACTTCTAGATAGCTTGCTTACAGTATTAAAGTAACTCAGGATCTACTATTTTTTTTCACCTGGACTTGCAATACGCACGCTCACATGCACTCGCAGCGCTGCTGCACAGGTCTTTTCCCAAGCCTGCTGCTGGCACCACGTTGCCGTTTTCTGCGCTTCCTCAGGTACTGCGATAAACGTAATAAAGATCAGAATAGGGACGAATAAGAGATTAGCTTCTCAAAACTACACGTTTCTCACCAGGTCCTCACAAGTTGCAGTATTTAGTCCTTTTAAAACACAGACCCTGTTGTGCTTTTCTACCTTCCAAAGCTCCTTTCCCTCAGACACGTTTAACAAGGAAGCAAAGCCAGCTTCCCAGCCGGGCACCGCACCGAGGTCCACCTCGGGAGTTCCACAGCCCGCTCACTACCGGCTCCTGCCTCCACCTACCAACACCGGGGACGCCGCTGGCTTTATTTCAGGAGCTGCCAGG
This sequence comes from Rhinoptilus africanus, assembly GCA_013400135.1. NCBI lineage: Eukaryota > Metazoa > Chordata > Aves > Charadriiformes > Glareolidae > Rhinoptilus > Rhinoptilus africanus. Next base: position 81,481 of record VXBO01002883.1, read on the forward strand.
GCGGAAGACGGCTGAGCGGGAGGCGGCGGGGGGCAGCAGGGCTCCCCCTGGGTTCCCTGCGGGCTGAGGGGAGCCGGCCCTCATGGCGGCGGGCGACGCCCCGGCCGCGCGCGCCTGCCTACGTGCCTCCA
>VXBO01002883.1:86555-98425 GCA_013400135.1 Rhinoptilus africanus
AGCACAACTTATGGCAAGCGGTACTTTGTTACTTAACAACTCTAACTGTTACTTAGCAATTCTAAGAGAAAAGAGAAACGGGGGGATAGAGAAGGGAGAAGATTGAGAAAAAGACAGAGATAAAAAGATTGCTAGTCCTGGTTCCAGCGTCTTTTTCAGGGAATTTTCCCAGGCATAATCGTCTTTTTTGGGAAGAATCTTCCCAGGCACGATTGTCGTCTCTTGTTTCTTCTTTGTTCCCCTTCTTTTGGGGCACTTATTTTCCCCTTTTAAGTTTGATGAATTAGCATGGTCCCATGCCCCTTGCTGAGGACAGCCTTGTCTCAGGTTTCTCCCTTCTCCCAGGTGACGTGTAGCATGATTTGGGTGGGGAGACAAGAACTATAGTCATACATGTTTAGCATGATCTCTGTAATCTTCATTAGGGTATGCAGAGGTGTGCGCTTTCATATGAATTTTGCAGATAGTGATGCAAAGGTTACTCATCGAACACAATGGCCTTGAGAGCTGAGAACTAGCAAGCTCACCACATAAGTGGAAGAGCTATCCTGTCTTCACAAGACAGTTCCACACATTCAGGTGCCAGAAGTCTTAGCTTTATCAGCTCTTTGAAAACCAGGTCTGCATTAGTTATTTCCTTGTGATGGTGTGAGGCATTCCATTGAAGGCTTGGAGGGTCTTCTGCCCCTCATCAGGGAATTTACAGTCTGTCTCTTACAGCTGTAGATAAAGCTAATTTCCTGAGTCCTATTGTTTTGTTTAACAGTGCAATTGAGATACAGCTGCTGACTTCTCACTGCTGGAAGGTATTCAGGGAAGATCAACAATTTAGCTGTCCAAACACACTTCATATGCAGTTTTAATTACCTTTGAAAAAGTCTTGTTGGATGAAAAGTTGTATTCATTTTGGTCTTAACTGGAGGCAAATGATTCAGTGTGGACCAGAGCTGATACTCTACTGTGGCTGTTTTTTGCATCTTTATTTGGAGCTGGGAGGGAGAGCAAGGAGTTGCAGGTTTGGAACAAGTTTTGGCTCCTTCGGACCACTGCAACAAGTTGGCAGGGGTGGTCATCTCAGAAACGCAAAGTTCATACAGCTTTCTTGAAAATTGGTATCTGGGTAGAGAAAAGGTAACCTGCTGTTAGGGTATTGCCTCCCCTAAAAGAGGCACAGTTGAGCTCATCTTTGGCGTAGGGCACCACCACCAACGTACTGGCAGGGCTGGTTGGGAAGGGAGGGAGGGAGGAGTGTCTCCCTGCTTCAGTGGGAGCTCGTATGTTCTTGTGCACCAAAACAAAACCCATGGAACTGTGGAGGGTATTGGGGGTGTGTGTGGAAAAACACTGCCTCCCCCACAGTTCCTAGTGTAGGTGCTTACAGCACCTGCTGTTACTAATCTACACATTAAAGTTTTTGTGTTTCTTAGAAATACTCCCTCTTGGGGCAAATGTACTATTTTACCTTCAACTTGATGGGTGATTGATTTTTTTTTTCTTTTTTAATTACAGAAGAAAATTCTTTACTGTCTTTCACATTAAATCATAGACTAGTTTGAGTTGGAAAGGACCTTTAAAGGTCATCTAGTCCAATCCTCTGAAATGACCAGGGACATCTTCCACTAAATCAGTTAGCTCAGAGCCCCATCCAACCTGGCTGTGAATGTTTCCAGGGATGGGGCATCGACCACCTCTCTGGGCAACCTGTGACAGTGTTTCACTGCCCTCATTGTGAAAAATTTCTTCCTTCTATGTAGTCTGAATCTTCCCTCTTCTAGTTTAAAACCATTACCCCTTGTCCTTTTGCAACAGGCAGTAATGAAAAGTTAGTCCCCAACTTTATTTTAAGCCCCTTTAAGTATTCCAAGGCCACAATAAGGTCTTCCTGGAGCATTCTCCAGGCTGAACAGCCCCAACTCTCTCAGCCTGTCCTCACAGGAGAGGTGTTGCAGCACTCTAATCGTTTTTGTGGCCCTCCTCTGGACCTGTTCCAACAGGTCTGTGTGAATGATACATTTTTGTGTCAGTTTTGAATTACCTTTCCTTAGTACTAGTGTTTCAGGTTTGTGCATTTCACAGCACCACCCCAAGGTAGGCGTTTGGAAACTAGCCAGGTATTTCTGGTTTGGAGATCTGCACTTCAGTCTGGACGCCTGTGATCCACTAGAACTCTATTCAGAAAATGTTACTCCAATATTTTCAGAACACTAGGATTTTTACAGATACACAGGCGGCAGCAGAAGGAAAAAGTAATATGCTGACTTCAAAGTTCAGCTGAATTCTAATTTTCAAATGAAATCAGATAATTCAGCAGAGCCTTGTTTCTTCAGTAATTGTTTTAATTGTTTTCTTAAAACAAAAAACAGTTGAGCTATTCTAAAAAGCAGTGAGTGTTCTCTTGTCCATGCAAATGTACAGTGGTACATTTGAAGGTTGTATCTTTAAATAGAAACTTATTTAATGATGAAGTGATACTGTGAAGCTTTTAATCCTTCTGATGAATTCAGACTTCCCATCTCTGCCTATTTTTTTTTTTCTAGGGAGGACATAAAGTGGTTAAAAACTGGTAGGACTGTACTTGGCTCTACCTCACCCTGAAAAGAGGGGAAAAATATATGTCAGTCTACTGAATTTGAAGCATATAGAATTAAAGACACAAGTTCTAGTACAGCAAGATTACATAAAGCTAAAGACATGTTTTTCAGAAATAAAATTTTTGAGCTGTTCTGCTGGAAACTGAAATGGGTATAAATGTTTTTCAAGTTACACAACCACAGCATGAAATTCTTCTTTACCTTTGAAATTTGATATAGTCATGTCAGCGTTAAGTAACTTCAGTTGCATCTGCATTATTAAAAAGTTCCTTCTAGGTTGCCGTTCCATTCAAGTTTACTCAATCATATAAAGCAAATAGATGCAAAATTAGGGCATTTCAGTGTACCCGAATTAAACTTCATAGACTATCTCACCAAGCATCTGATACTTCATACAACTGAAAAAGGCTGTTTTTTGGAAGTCACTTTAATATTGTTTTCAAGTACTTAGGTAGTCCTGATTTAGAATCATATAATCCAGAATGGTTCGGGTTGGAAGGGAACTTAAAGTTCCAGCCCCCTGCCCTGGGCAGGGACACCTCCCACCAGACCAGGTTGCTCAAAGCCCCATCCAGCCTGGCCTTGAACACCTCCAGGGATGGGGCACCCACAGCTTCTCTGAGCAACCTGTTCCAGTGTCTCACCACCCTCACAGGAAAGAATTTCTTCCTAATAACCAATCTAAATCTACCCTCTTTTTGCCTGAAACTGTTACCCCATATCCTATCATTACACTCCCCAATAAAGAGTCTGTCTGCATCCTTCCTGTAGGCCCCCGTTAGGTACTGGAAGGCTGCTATAATGTCTCCCAGAGCCTTCTCTTCTTCAGGCTGAACTACCCCAGCTCTCTCAGCCTGTCCTCATAGCAGAGGGGCTCCAGCCCTGTGATCATCTTTGTGGCTCATATCTGGACCTGTTCCAACAGGTCTGTTCTTGTGCCGAGGACTCCAGAGGTGGACACAGTACTCCAGGTGGGGTCTCAGTAGAGCAGAGTAGGGGGGGCAGAGTCATCTCCCTCAATCTGCTGGCCATGCTGCTTTTGATGCAACCCAGGATGCAGTTGGCTTTCTGGGCTGTGAGCATGCATTGTTGGCTCATGTTGAGCTTCTTATTCACCAGGACACCCAAGCCCTTCTCCTCAGGGCCGCTCTCAATCCCTTCATCCCCCAGCCTGTATCGATCCCAGGAATTGCCTCAACCCAGGTGCAGAACTTTGCATTTGGCCTTGTTCAGCCTCATGAGGTTTGCACAGGGCCACCTGTCAAGCCTGTCTGGGTTCCTCTGAATGGCATCCCTTCCCTCTAGAGTATCAGCCACACCACTCAGCTTGGTGTCATCCACAAACTTGCTGTTATTAGTATAAGTGCAGCAACTGAAGCTCATAAATGATGCTTGTCTTGATAATTCTCTAGTTAGAAGAAGCTGAGAGTGGGCATGCTGACCTATACTTACTGTGAAAATTGGTGTCATATCTAAACCTGTCCATCAGTTGTATGCAGCCACCAAATTCAACTCCCCCATCAGTTCCAGCTGTTGCTGAAGAACCCATTGAAGGTTCAGGGTGGTTGTTCGAGGTTGGTGTGGCTGTCCTTCTAGCAGACCCTTTTCTGTCGAACGTTCGAGACTTGTCTCCAAGGTGCAGATTTCTACTGGGCCAGTTCTGCCATGGCTAACTGCTCAGTTTATTTTTATCTCTTTTGTCTTCTGCACTTTATTATCTAAGATTCAGAAGCTCAATTGTGCTTTCATCCCACATATTTCTATGTGGATTAATTTTACATTGTGAAATAGGGAAGCTGAGTATGTAATTGACCTCTTAAGAAATCAGAAATCAGTGTCTGCCTCACCTGTGAGGAAAACTGCATTTGTTTTTAGCATGACGGATGAAAATTTAACATAACTAATTGTTAACACTAGAGCATACGAAAGTGACTTGCATACAGCTATAGATTGCCCGTCTTTGGTACTTAAGCAAATTTTGAGTCAGTGTTCCTTATTTGCCATGGAAGCTAAGAGGAAGCTATCTGAAGCATGTGCTATATTCAGAGCTGTATCTAGTTCAAAACTTAACACTTCTGGAAATTTTTTTTTTCTATATTCCTATCAAAATGAATGCTTGTTTTTTTTTAAAACTGAGAGGAAATCCGAGAGCACTAACTTTGTCTAGCTGGGAGATGTGGTTAATCTAGAGAGGCAATTTCTGAAAATACAGGACTTTTATTACTGCTGTATTCTGCTGAGAAATGGTTAGATGATTATACCTAAAGTGGTCATAGTATTTTCCTCTTCAGATTAAAATTCAAATTTCTGAGTTTAGCTGTTACTCTCTTAATATTTATTTGGTGGTTCTTTTTGTAGAAATTGGGTAGACAGGAAAGCAGTGATCCATTCTTGTTTTCGTGCTCGGATACATGTGTGGGCAAGTTCATTGTGGAAATTTCAGAGAGTAATCATTTCTAGATCTACGCTTTTTTTCTTTTCTTTTCTTTTTTTAAGTGCTAGTCAGACATTTAGTTTGCCTCCTAAATGAGCAGCAGTCGTAAAACAACTGATTGGTACACCGAGGCATTAACTCCACTCTGGTGCAGTGGCAGTTCAAGGCACCGTGAAGGTTAGTAAATTCAGGATAAGGCTAGTAATGAGAATATGAATGCATGTTATATATATGTGCTAGTAAGACTTGGCTATGGCTTTTCTTCTCCCCGTTCTCTAAATCAAGCATTGTAATCCACATATGTAGACAACAGTGGGTATTCAGATGTTGCTTGGCTTTGTGTTGCTTCCGTATTTGCGGCTACAAGCCATGTCCTTGTTGCACAGCGTTGTTACTGGAGGGCCACCATTACTCAAGGACAGCAGACCCACAGTTCAAACTGAGTGGGGTGACACTTGCCAGAAGTGAGAGCTAAGACTCCAAAAGGAAGGTGGTCAAGCAAATACCCCTTGCCTAAATGACCATTAAGAGAGCTCTGTGAAAAATTATTCTTTCATTGAAAAGGAATCAGGCCAGAAGATATGGGAAGAGCTTTTTTTAGGCATGTGGTCTATACCTTTTCTTTTTCAGGCTCCTAAGGAAAAATAACTCTGTCATAGAACATGTTCTGCTCCCCTGAGTGTGTTTTCCAATGCAGGCTCTTCTGGAAGCCTGCTTCGCGTTGCATCTCTGCTGTAAGGTTTAAGAATGCTACAGAACCTATGCCCGAATGTATTTTTGGCCAGTTTGTCCCTGTTTTCATATGCTAATGCACTTTTTCTAGAATAGCTCTCATGTATATATTCTTGCATTTTATTTTACAATCTTGTATGCTATTGAGGTCAGATTAACAGGCCTATAGTTGTACCTGTTTCTTTCCACTCTCCATGAATACTTCTGCTTTTGGGTACTTATGCTAACGCCACCCATAGCTGACTACCCTTGGGCTCTGATGCAACCTTTCCTGTATGTTTCACCCTTATTTTTTCCTGTTCCAGGAACCTCAGCAAGTGGGACTCAGCAAATGCCTTCTCTTTGTGTTTATAAACTCATAGCCGATAAATTCTATTCATCAGTACTTTTCAGTTTCCTTTGCTCATACTGATCTTTCCAGATAACTGCTGTAAGAAATTACTTAAGCTGCAGTGCAGGGCTCCAGACCTGTGTGTGGCCTCTCATGTAGGCTTTTACATCTCCAACACCAAGAAAGGCCAAGTGTGCTCCAGTTTGAAGATCCCGAGCTCTGTAGGAATAGCGTTTTTATTTTCTAGCCCACGTATAGAAAGTCAGTCCACACTCTGGCAATTTCTGGAAGAATATTGCTAAGTTTAAATATTCTCTGTTTTGCAATATACTCCTTATACTGTACCAGCAGACTTCTTAATATTCTTTGTAATTTTTTAGGGTTTTGTATTAGTATGGGTAAGTTTTGCAGGAGTATATGTTATTACCCTGTGACATTTAGTTTAGATTTTTCAATTTTATGAGGTTTTCTTCAGTTTCGCAGGCCAAACATAGCCACTTATTCCATGGAAGGAAGTGACTTTTCGTAATAAGGTTAGTGGTGAAATGAAGTAGAAGGATCGTTTTGAATGATAACTTTTTTCCTGTAAAACATCAGAGATCTGTTGTTTTACTTCATTTAAGTCTTAATGAGGATTTAAAAAAGAAAACCTGAAGAAACTACCTTATGCAAAATTACTTGCATAATTGTTATTGGGTGTTTGGTATAACTCTATTTTTCTTCAGGCAGACTTGATATTTGGATCAAATTGCTACTCTGTAAAGCTTGAAATACCAAATAGACTCAACATGGGTCTGTCATAGTAGTCATTTTTTTCACATTTTAGTCAAGAGTGTCAATACTTGCTATAAAGATGTCTGCGGTGTGAGAGTGTCAGACCTCTTAGATGTTGTAAGTGGAGAGTGGCCTGTCAAACCCTTTTCTTTTGGAAGGACAACTGTGACAATTGTAAATCAGAACTTCCTCTGAAGGAAGAGGAATTTGCAAGTTCTCTTCGTGCAGAAGTGAAAACCTATGGGCCTTTTAGAGGGGTCGATTGGGAAGACCCAAGCCTGGCCTAGGTTCGTGGTCCTGTCTGATCAGTGGGCTCGGGAGCCAGGCTGTCCTGCAGTCTAGGGTTTTGTCTGCAGCACAAGTTCCTCTTTGGGGAAGTGATCATGCACACACCAACTGAAGTGTCTGATCTTTTTCTTAAGCTCTTTTAAAGTAAAAAGGAGGTGGTCTGAGATGACCTCCAGGTCTGCATGACCTCCAGGGGATCTCATTTCCCACCTCAAGTACTCTGCTATTCTGTAGCCTCTGACCACAAGGGTTGTAGGCACTTTGCTGGTTCTTTGGAGCAGTTACGTGAAAAGCAGCTGATGATTAGCATTCCTGTTTGATATACTTGACTGTAGTTAGGCTCAGGCAGGCTGACCCTCTGTGAGTTCTTAGATGAATGAATTTGTGAGTTATTTATCTCTGAGCTAGAGGGATGAGGCTAGAGTTAGGCAGACTGTTTTAATCTCTGGAGCCTTTTACAAATTATGACGTTTCATTAGCTCTGTAGATGTATCTTAGCTATTTACACTCAAGGCCCTAACTTTTCATTTAACTTGTTGCCTAGTGATACCTGCTTATTTGTTCTAGAGCTAGATTCAAAGAGGAGACATCTACGTATTAGGTACCTATTCTGCAGTGCTGCTCTTAGCAAGAGCAGAAGTATCCACAGAAATTGTTCAGCCAGTTGTCAGGATACTGGTGACTTATTTGCTGAACATCCTCTTCTGCTTTTGGAATCATAGAATGGTTTGTGTTAGAAGGGACCTTAAAGCTCATCTAGTTCCAAACCCCCTGCCATAGGCAGGGACACCTCCCACTGGACCAGGCTGCTCAAAGGCCCATCCAGCCTGGCCTTGAACACCTCCAGGGATGGGACATCCACAGCTTCTCTGGGCAACCTGTTCCAGTGTCTCACCACCCTCACAGGAAAGAATTTCTTCCTAATATCTAATCTAAATCTCCCCTCTTTCAGTTTAAAGCCATTACCCCTTGTTCTATTGCTCCACTCCCCGATAAAGAGTCCCTCCCCATCTCTCCTGTAGGTCCCCGTTAGATACTGGAAGGCTGCTATGTCTCCCTGAATCATTCTCTCCAGGCTGAGCAACCCCAACTCTCTCAGCCTGTCCTCATAGCAGAGGTGCTCCAGCCCTCAGATCATCTTCATGGCCCTCTTCTGGACCTGCTCCAACAGGTCCATGTCCTTCTTGTGTTGAGCGCTCCAGAGGTGGACACAGTACTCCAGGTGGGGTCTCACGAGAGCAGAGTAGAGGGGGAGAATCACCTCCCTCGACCTGCTGGCCACGCTTCTTTTGATGCAGCCCAGGGTGTGCTTGATGAAACTTCTCTGAGTTCTGAAGCTGCTGGTGAAATAATTTAACACCCCTAAGGTAAATGTAAGTTGCAGAACAGACTGTGGTCCACAGCAGTGTCACTACGGGTAGTCTTCTTGCTAGTAATGCCAATGAAATGTTAGCTATAGGCTTACCACTGATGGTGGCTCAAAAGCCTGCAGGTGATCATACAGAGATTTATTAGGCTGCTGCTGTTCTGAGATAAAGGCTCTCTTTGACCAAGGTGAAAGATTGCATTCTGATAAATTAACCAAATAAATGAGGTACATAAAATTGCTGGATGGAGTTAGCAGTTTCTGTTGTGTGTGTAATAGCCTGTGGAAATAGCCTGAAAAACGTGTGCTGCAGCAGCACTTTGCTTGTCAGGTGCTCATGTTTTATTCACAGCAGATATTTCTAGAGGAAGCATGAATGAGAATCCTGATTTTAGTAACGCAGTTGGGTTTTTTTGAGATTATTTGCCATGGATTTCTTGTTCTTTCTGGTGGTAAAGCAAGGTCAATTTGTGCTTCAAACATGCAATTGAAAGTCTCTCTTCTAGCAAATTAGACCTGTGGTGCTCAGCGGCAGACGTCTGTGTGAAGCGAATGCCACCACCTTTCCTCCTTTACAGTTTCTCCTTTCTGCTCCAAATGGATCGTGAGAGGCTGACAGCAGACCCAGCAATGGGCAGTGCTGTAACTGGCCATAGCTTTGTGTGCTCTGTCCCTCCCCGTTCAAGTTCCCAGCGCAACACCATGGGCTCTGGAGGAGCAAGGGGTGTATGGGAGTGTGCAAGAATTGTAGCTGGGGAGTAGGAACAGCGTGTTTAAGTGTGTGAGGCAATTAATAGGGTGTAACACCTCATATCCCAGTACACCAGTACTAACAACCTTTGTAAATAACACCTGAAATCTGGATGGTTTATGATCACCCACATGCTTATCTGTGTGTGTGACCAAGCACAGCTGGCAGCTCCTCCCGCTGTCTGCCTGTAGGGCTGTTGGTGGCATCCAAGCAAAGTCTAGGAGCCCCTCTGTTGGAAGTGATTTCCTGGTCACAGCTCTAAGACTGCCTGAAGATTTAATTCCTGCAAGTTAATTGTGGATTGTAAACACACTGAGCAGGACAGTGATGCAGTTCCAGAGTGGCCAATTCCATTGTTTTCTGTAATTTCTTCGGCACCAAGTCTGCTGAGCTCATGTTTGGATTTCTTGACATCAGTGGGTGTCAGATGAAGGAAGATTGCATTTGTTGGACACTGGATTGCAGTTAAATCTAATTGTCATATCCTGCCAGTCCTCTCCCCTTTGCTCTTGAGTTCTGTCGTGTGGGAGTCTCTATGGAAATGGGATTAGATGTGGCTGTCTGGCACCACTGTCTCTTGGAAGGGTGAATACAGCACTTGAATATATTGCTGGAAGTGCCTGTTTAAAGCTTCTCACACAGGTTAGTTTCTCTAGACAAACTCCAGAAGAAGTTCTGTCTCTGTGCTGGTAAATTGGTTTTAACTAATCCAGGAAAAGGAAGCAATGACAGTATAATCGTAGAATAATTCAGGCTAAAAGGAGCCTCAGGAGGTCATCTAGTCTAGCCTGATGCTCAAAGCAGGATCACTTTCATTATGAATGTATTCATAACCCCCTTTTGCTTAACATCATCTTCACCCCCTTTCTCCTACTTGCTTAATCTCCATGCATACGTGTATTGGGCAGTACCAGCCCCAGGTGAGGACACTAAGTGAGGTGAAGAATGGATGCGTACAGATGGTGATGGAATTAGTTGCACAGAAACCTGTTGTAAAAAAAAAAAAAATGTAATCTTCAGCCAGAATTCTCACCTGCCTGCTCATAAGAGTCTATCTGTATGAACTGCAAAATATTTTCCATGTCTAAAGAGTATGTCAAGATTAAGTATTTAAATTCTTCAGCTTCCAAGAAGAATGATGCTAGAATGCAACTGCTAAATACTGTGTGTCCTGTTATTGATGTGAATTTGTTTGAAAAATCTGGTCTGTAATCCAGGGGACGGTATCAAAGGTAGTCGGTAGCTTACTACCTTAAGCTTTTTTTGACACAGGGGAAGTGTCACCTTTGTCAGCACTTGGCAGTCTTCCATTTTAGCTCAAATACAATTTGAAGGTTAATGCTCTAGGCATTTCAAAGATTCCTGTTTTCTTAATTATCATTCCTGTTGCTTTTTCTGTGATCCCTTTTCTCTGTAGCACAATGTTTATAACTCTTAAAATAATTAGCTATCTCTTTGGGTGCTTTTAGCACACTACAGGAGTATAATTAGCATAACTTTTTTATGTAGTTTTACCTAGAGTTTAAATTACTTAGCAGATTCAGGGAGAGCAAAGTGTCTGAAGTGGCACAGAAGTCAGTGTAGCATACTTGTTTGCATATTTGTGTAGAGCCCTTAAAAGGTCTGTGATTCTTGGCTGCTCTGGCCATGTAAGTCATTTAATGAACTACCCAAAGTAATCTGACTGCTATGTATCTAGAGATGTAAGTAATTGAATGCTTATAAAAGCACATGTTTCTACTGAGATAAAAGACACGCTTTTATTATAGCTTCTATTCGTATTACTCAGCGCACTTGCTGTAGTGATTCTTCTACAAAATCAATTCATGTCTTACAGCTTGCCTTGAAGGGATCTAACTATGCTGGTCTGCTGGAGCGGCATCGCATTCATACAAAAAATGTGGAGCATGTTGTAGACAGTTTACGGTAAGAATGTGTGGCTGTTGAGAATTTCAGACACAGTGCAAATATCCATGGATTGTGTGAAAGAACAAAAGGAAGCTTTGTGTTACAAGCTGTAATAAAATAGGTATGTTGAAAATAGGATGGTGCCTATGAACAGTTACTCCTGAAACAATCATAATGCGGAGTAGCTCAGTTCAGATTAACTAACACACTGTGTTATTGTCTTGAAAACAAATGAAAAAGATATAAAAGATTTGTGTGAGTGTCAAATGCTTATAAGCCAAATACCACTGTACTTAGTCCTTAATTACATGTCAGTTTTTCAGAAGGATGTGACAACAATATAGGACACATTCAGGCTTTTTCTGCACTTTATAGGAACGAGAGGATAGAAGTTCGTCTTGTTAAACGTCGAGAATATAATGAAGAGACAGTTCGGTGGGCAGATGCTATTATATCAGCAGGAGGTACGACTTAATGGAAGGGAAGTATTTGTTTCAGTATGTTTTCAGAGAATACATTTTTCAAAAATATTCTGCAGTGTGTGAGGCGTCTGGATGTATGCACATGTTGAAAACAAAACAATAAGGTAATTGTCAGAAAATATGACAAAATGCAATGATTGTGACCATCCTCTCTACCTCTAGTATCTAAAATTGTAGCACTAGGAAGTGAATCCTGGTGCATGACCACTTTGG
>VXBO01002883.1:110770-121871 GCA_013400135.1 Rhinoptilus africanus
TTTCTCTTAAGTTGTATTGCTTAGCAAACAAGACTTCTACTTCTCTGTCTAGGTCCTATAACATTAACAAGGTAACACATCAAGCTGTTGAAGAGATTCTTAAGATCGGTGAGTGAGCAGTGTGGCATTACTGGGCAAGTTTATATAGAGATGCACCTTTCTAACAGGGGCTCTTTCTCTTGGCTCAACAGCTAAAAAGCATGGAAGTTTGAATATGCCGTTGAACACGGAACTAATACAAAAAGGTTAGTGAAAAAGACAAGATTTCTTCAAGGTATCTTAACTTTGACCAGTTCATTTTGTTTGTACTCTTAATGCTCAGCACTGATTTCAGTCTTTAGCACTCTTGGAATATTAGTCTTCCTTACAAATATTATTTAGAATCACAGAATCATAGGGTTGGAAGGGACCTCTGGAGATCATCTAGTCCAACCCCCTGCCAGAGCAGGGCCACCTTAGAGCAGGTTGCACAGGAACGCGTCCAGGCGGGTTTTGAATGTCTCCAGGCACATTTAGTGCAAAAAGTCTGACTTAATATGAAGGCCCTTAATTAGACTTTCCTGTGCATAGATCTTCAGGAGAATTTCAGTTCTCCTAAGACTAGAGACTCTTAATATTTATTCACCTGAAGAGAGCTGTTGAGTGTTTGTCACGCAATAGAACTGAAAGGAATCTTTTGTAAAATTGATTTTTTTGCAGGTGAAGGCTATTAAACATCTGGCAAGACTCAATATTCCCTCTCCTGGAAGAATGTGTGCTTCTGACAATAACTAATTTTCTCTGGAAAAACTAATCGCCAATTTCTCTATTTACAGTAACAAATGATTACAATGAGTCCCTGCTCTACAGTCCAGAAGAACCAAAGATGTTTTTCAGTATTCGGGAGCCTATTGTAAACAGAGTTTTCTCAAGTAGCCGTCAGCGTGGCTTCTCTTCAAAGTAAGTGTTAGCTGTAGCAGTCACTGAAGACTTGTCTTATTCTGTGGACTTGTCAAATTATGAGGAATCCAGGAGTTTCCCCTGAAGTGTTTCAATATCCTGTTTGTGTTTTGAGGGGTTCGAGTATTGTTCTCATAACAACAGGAAGAAAATGTTTCCAAGTTGTGTTATGCCTTTTTGTTTCATCTATGCACAATCATACAGAATAAAAGAATCTGACTGTGCCCTATTTTGGGCGTGTGCCATTTCCCTCAGTATGAGACACAGGCATTGACAAACTGCAGTGAATTCAGGAAAGGGCCACTGAGATAATTAGAGGGCCAAAACCCATGGTGTATAAAGGGGAGACTCGAGTGGTGCCTTTTTTAGCCTGGAGGAGACAAGATTAAGCAGGGTGGATTTAGTTGCCAGTCAGCTGCCAATGGATGGTTACAGAGGAGACTGAGTTAAACTCTTTTCAGAGCAAAACATGAGGCAACGGACGTGATTTTATAGGATGTAAGATTCTGATAAAAACAGGAAAAAAATTTACACCGTGAGAATGGCCAGGCAGTAGAACAGGTTGCCCAGAGGTTGTGCTATCGCTGTCCATGGAGATGTGCATCCAAGTACCATGCTAAATTCTTCTCCAAGTATGCTCCCGAGTGATTAAGCATTTACTGACCCATACAAAGGAATGCCCAAGAACCAGTTGTTCAGGTAAGTTCTTATACTTGAGTTTTTAAAGTTATTTTGTGAAAACTTTTCGTTTTGGTTTGGTTTTTTTTTTGCAGAGTCTGTGTCCGTTCCCGTTGTTGGGATGCGTGCATGGTTGTAGATGGAGGAACATCTTTCGAGTTCAACGATGGGGCGATAGCTTCAATAATGATCGATACAGAGGATGCACTGTGCACTGTTCTGCTGGAAGAATGAAGGACTTAGTGTCTTCTGCTGAAACAATTCTGGATCCAGAGAGGGAGCTCCTGGGGATAGACAGCACATCACAATGCTGCGTTATTTTGGAAGTTGGCCTTTTTGGATGCAAGAGCAATTGGCGGAAGCTTGAGATGCTTTTCATTCCTTTGGGTTGGGGAAACCTTAGTCTGATATTTAAGCTCTTTATGCGTCTGGTGTAAAAGGAATATATCTGAAGTGTTACCTCTAACTTCAGTGAAAATTGACATTTTAACCTGCAAGGCAAACACGAAAGAATATCTGTTTAAACACAGGTAGATGGGTTCAAGTATTGAGTCAGTAGCATTAAATACTCAGATGTACAGTTTTTTAGTAAGAGTCTGGGACTGATGAAACTAAACACCTTCATACGTATACTTTTGCAGAAACGTTGACTGTCAATCTAGCAATTTCGTGCAAGGTTATATAGATTTTGGTAAATCCTGATGTTGATGTAATAGAAATGGAAATACAAACCTTTTTTATGTTTTTCAAAAATTTTACAACTTCGTAGTTTCATACAAATTGTCACAATTGTTTTTTTTTTCTGTTCCAGTATTTTTTCTACTTTGTAGATTTACATCAGAAGTGAAAGTCTGGTTTAATCATATCTTGAATGAGATAGCTCTTACCTTTTCTTTTTGGCTAGAGAGGGACTTGAAACACAGGGGTTTTCGTGAGCCCTTTAAGGGTTATATAGACTGCAGGAAACCTGTTGAAGTAAGATATGCTCCTGCAGTGAATGGGTTAGCTGGCTAGCAGGTGTTCAGTCACAGTCGTGTGTATGTAGGTGGCTATCATTAACAAAGGTCTTTGGCCTTGTTAAGTGGAATAGTTCGGAATTTTAGGTTCTGAGTTTCTTTATAATTAAGGAAGAATGAGATGTCCTGGGTGCTAATAGTTGGAGTACAAGTTAATACCTCTATGTCTCCCAGTTTTCCAAGTACGTGTTTTTAGCTTCCCCAGAAAGTCTAAATTTCCAGTCCTGTTGGAATTCTAATGATATTTAATTGGCAACAAATTAATTTTAATTTTACATGCCTCCGATGATGTGTTAGATAAGGAAGTTGATAACAACAAAAGAGCTCTGATTGTTGAAGAGGAAGTGACTTTCTAGATAGTGTTTTATAAAAACTGTGAACTTTGGCTGCCTTTAAAAGTCTGTGCTGATAACTGCATAGGTGAGAGGGCAGAATTTGACAAAAGGAAGATTCCTACAGCAGGAACTCTTCTATTACGTGACTTGAAACAAAGGTGTTTTGTCCTGTCTACTACAGATCTATTTCCAGAAGTGAGTTTTCTTCAAACTACTTTTGAACGAAGAGACTTCTGTACCAGATGTTCTCAGGTCTAATGGAAATGTTCTCCACTGTGGCCAATCAGTGTATTTATTGCCAATCACAAAATGTAAACTGATCTTTCTAAGTGGAGGAAGGGGATAAGGGATTTTTTTCCTTCTACTAGTTAAGTGTTTGTATTCACTCTAAATCAGAATTTAGGGGAAGTTGATTTGACCAGACCATTCATTTCTAGGAAAATGTTACACTGGTGGAGCTTTTTGAATAAGCCGTAACTGTTTTTGTACGTTTCACCCTTTGAGTATGCTGCAGATAGGGTTATGTACACTATCTTCTTGAGTAATCAGGATTACAGACCAGAAGGGGAAAATCAAAGTAGCCAAATACTCTTTCAAAACTTGGCAAGTTCCAGAACTATCAGAGAAAAGCTCTTCACCTCTAGAATAATCCTCAAAGTCGCAGTAGAGGTAAAGATCTAAAGAAGGATTAGTCTTTTGCAAAGTTGGCTGCACAGAGTATGGGGTGTTTTAGTTATTCTTAATCCGTCTGTAACCAGTTAAGGATGGTTTATGTGCCTCTGTCTCGTACACTACTCAATATGCTGTTAAGAAAAAAAAACAACCCACCCTACAAACCACCAGTGCCATTAACGCTGATTTATGACTTCCTAGGAGTTTACTACTGCATTAGATCAGAGATTTAGGTATTGAAAGTGTCCTTGAATACCTGCGTATACAAATTTACAGCAGAAACCCTGTCTCCTACTTTGTGTGCTGTAATGTTTTAATGGCTACTAATTAGACTGATCAGGGTGCATACCTCTTGAAGATGCCTGTCATTCCTTAATATGAACGCCGAGACTAAAAGGCGACGTTTTCAGGCCCTACAGACTCCAAGTATGATCTGGTTTAGGGCCGAGTAAGAGATTTCACAGTCAAAATTCCTAACTTACTTAGCAAAATGGAAACCTGACCTACTCGTGAGTGGCCTCTACTGGTTTTGGCTGTATTTAATTGCACTTCTGTTGAAGCATTTACTGGTGAATGCTTGATTTACATAACTAGGGTGATTCAGAGATCTATAATAGATAACAGTAAGCAGCTACCTTTTTTTTATTAAAGAATTGTAGAATCCTTTATTACAAAGGACTTCAGTACAGACAACTTACCTGGTAGACAGTATTCTGTGACAGGACTGAGTATTGGTTTAACACTGATTTAATGTACCTGGACTGGCAGCGGACTCTGCACCTCTTCTACCTGCTGAATCAAATCCATGGTCTTTTCATTTAGTGCCAGTCCACACTGTGTTCTGCTAAACTAGACCTGTCATTCTTTGCTTTTTTTAAAAAGTGGTGTTTATACATTATGTAATAAAAATTAAATAGAGAGATGAAGCTGTCCTGTGTGTTCTTTCAGCTTTCAGAAGCGTTCAGCTTCTTCTTACTATGCAGTTTGTTTTACATAATGGTTTCTGAGCCTCCATGTTTCAGATAAAATGCAGAAAATTATCTATGTAGCAGTTTTTGGTATAGATCGCTAGAAGCTACCAAATAAGGTCAGTGAGGCCTTACCTGGAGGACTTCCATTGTATAACCAGTAGACCTGCAACAGAAATGCTTGTCCTCTCCTAACACTGAACCTGGTACTTAAAAAAAAAACAAACACCAAGTTCATGCCTATTTTAGCTAAAGCCACACCACTATCCCAATCCTGTACAGTGTTTTTATGCACAGTCCATTAAATGATAATACCTTTGATAAACCACCATTGTTTAGACATTGCTTGGACAAATTCCTCCTTTTTTTTAACCCATGACACAAAGTTGGTGGCAAGTCCATCAGTCATTTTGTACAATATAGCGATTTCTTAGATCTTTATTAAATGCAAGAGAAAGTGTACGGGGTTACATTGTGCATAGGGAGAATTTACAATAGTGCTGCGCTGCAAAAGCTTACTTTCTTTCTTGAAGTAATTTAAGATATAAACCTAAGGCTGCAAGCTGTGAAGCAGCAGAATATCCAGTATCCTCCAACCCTCCATCCAACACAAGGTGGTGTGATGCCCATTAACTCCTTGCAAGGGGCACAAGCCCATTAGTGACTCCAGTCACTTAGAACGCATTAATGAGACAGTGCTGTGTGTGCTATACTAGACAAAGTCAGGTATCGAATTCTAGTACTCATACAATCTCTCCACAGTAATTAATCTGTTCTCTACTACCGCGTATTTATCCCTCAACTCCTTTCTTCAGACTGGGATGGGAAAGACTCTGCCTGTGCAGCAGCCCTGCAGTACTGCTGCAGAGTGACCTTAAACCACATCCATGAATAAGTTCAGCCCTGGCTTCCTTACTGCAGTCACAGGAACACCAGCAGCATGTTCGTGCGCCACGCAGGGTGCACGTTTGGCCTTAGGACTTCTCAACCAACACGTACACCTGCTGGAACGTTCCAGGCTTATGTGTGAGGACCCTGACAATACACCCAGATCTACGTGTTTTTAAGGTCATTATCTGTCCCTATCCTGGAGGTTGGTTGGGGTTTTTTTTTGTACAGTTACTCAGCTTTTCATATGATTTAAAAAAAACCCTAGCAGTAGACAGTAGTGGTTAGTGTTACAGATACAAGAAGTGAAATGATACTACAAATATAAGCCATTATAAAAGAAAAAATGATGTCTCAATAGCACCAAAGAATCTCTTCCTTTCAGCATTCTTATGCTGCAGTCCCAGGTTTTGGTCTGAGATCTAGAACCATTTGAGGCCTCCTCCTGCAAGACTCCTAACAATTAATCAGTTGAAAGACCTTATTCTTTAAAGGAATTAAGAGAACAGCTTTAAGAAATTTGATCCGAGATCAGGCTCACAGAAGCTACATTAAAGTTCTGTAATACTTAATCAGAAAACCTAGCACCACAACATGAAACAAGTGATAATCGGCATCTACTTTTACAGATGCTTACTCTGAATGGGCCTTTCAGACTATATTTTGCAAGGAATGAAGAATACTAGAACAGACATTACTTTGTGGCCTGCTACAGAAAAACTTCACTGTACCTCCTTTGTAGTGCTTCTTAACTGGTACAGCATTGAGCTGTCTCTCGGCGGTTTTTCCGTAGATATCCCTTCTTCTTCCTGTTTTCAGGTTGGGTGAACTTAGACTGGGTCCGCTGTCCGTCTCACAAACAGCGGGTAGCTTCTCCTCTTATTATACATCTTGCTCAATTAAGCATTTGAGTAGGTTAAATACCATTATTCATTTTGAGTTTTGCAAATTCAAAGACAATTCCTTAATAAGCCTTATTAAGATACCTAGCACCTCTACAAGCCATTTCAGGAGCTGAAGAGCTGGAAAAGTTAACCAAAAGCACCTTTAGAACACCTTAGAGCAACCAAAGCTGCATCAGAACCTGCAAGAGTTGCTACAGGCTGACCTTATTTAATTACAATGATTGCTTCATAGTATCTTTTAAAAAAATCTTCCCTGTAAAAAAAAAAAAAAAAAAAAAAAGAAAAATTCTACAAATGCTCACAGATCATCAGATTACTAGACTTGAAGTAAAAAAATACTGTAAAAATATTTCTGAAACTACATTAAGGCATAAGACCAAGTTAGAATACTTTTTACAGTAATAGTACTATGATTAAAGGTGCTCCAGCACTCTGCTGCTTAAGGAGCTTTACTACACGCAGTGTGTCCATCGCATCCAGTGCATTGTAGGTGATCATACGCCACTGGGATTTCTCAGCGTCAGTCTGCATTTGATGCCCCAGATCTCATGGTTCTTTTTACTGCCAACAGTTGGCCTTGCGATACTCGTAAAGTGTGAACAATTGATCTTCATGTCAGGAAGCGTCTCCTTGAGGAGCTGCAGGGAGCTATCAGTCACTATTCCAAATACCTGGAGAGTCTTCAAAGTTGGAATTTCACCAAGTTCTCTAGAAAGAGAAAAATACAAAATTAATCATGAATCTGAAAACTTTTTTTCCCCCAGTCTGTACCCAAACGAGATTAACCACATTCCTACTGATGTTTTAGAAGTAAGGTGTCTACTTAAGCTAGATTCCCCTTCTGACTTATAAAAGCACATATTTAATTGAAACCATTTCCCTATACTAATAATTCAGGAAACCACCTGAATAAACTGCTTCTTGCTGTTCCATCTCACACAGAGTGAAAACAAACTGGTTCCTCCCCTTTCATTTTTCTCGACTTAAAATGTTAAGAACAATTGGAAGAAATGAGCTCAGATGAGGTTTCAGGATGTGGCTCAGAGGACACAAGCCTCTAGGCACTATCAGTCTCCCAATTTGTTGTGATGTTTTGGCGAGTAGCCAAACCTGACTTCTTGATTGCTTCAGTCATTTGCCCAGTCATTATGTGAACTGTGTATCTATAAACAAGTATTGGACAAAATCGAAAGGCAGAGACAGACAAGCTATCATCATGACAGCACGTGCTGCTACAGAAAAGGTTCTTCAGAGAGATACCCATTTTGATAGTCCTGTTCCTCTCACAACCTTTTTCTTTTTGTTGCTCATTTCATGTCATTGGGACTAACATCCTTCCAGAGAGGATTAAGATGGGTAGCTGCTATCCTAATAAAAGGCAGGAAAAAACCACAAGCAAGTAACTCTAATAACTATCAATAACAGATACAGGTGCACATAAAAGCAAAGGAATATAATCAGAGTATCTAGTCAGCAAGTACTGTCAACTCTGTTAACCTTTCCAAAGGACTAAACCTCCCTCGCTGCATAACTGAAAGCCTAATGCTGACAGCAGTGCCGGTCACTGGCAGGGCTGGAACCTCCAGCTGTACCTGACAGTAGCGAGTGCCAGCAGCATAATGCCATTAAGGCGAGACACAGTGCACGCGCTGAGCAGCAAGTTCCCTGAGTACCGACTGACATCATGGAAAGATTATCTCAAGATACCTTTGGTTCCAGCCCGGGTTCTCAAAGGTACACGCTCTAGCAGTCAGGTTATTTTGTCTCAGTTGCTTATTCCTAATTCCTCATACCACTAAGCTTTTTGGAACAGTACTTGCAATTCTAAACCTAAAATAAAGCAAGTTTTAAGTAACTTATCCTCTCTATGAATAGCAAACCAAAGCCATTTAGAGATTACTTACACTAAGGCAGCAGGTGATATCTGATAACAGCGGCTAAGACACAGATGTTGTAGAAAGATAAGTTGATGAAAATACTGGAAGCACTCAGGCTTCAACATCACGCTGTCACTGTACATGAGAGCATATGAAATACAGGTTTAAGTATAGAGCAGCAGTAATATTGGCATTTCCAAAGTTCAACCTGAGAAATTTAATGAATACTAACTTTGTTTTCTACCAATGAAGTATTTTTTTTGCTCAATATGGAAGTGGAAGTAACCCATTTCTAGTGTGTATGTTGTAGGCAAGGGATTTTGATTTTCACTGGAGAGCAAGTGAAGCAGAACCTTCTCTGCAGCCTGGTATTCTGCAGCAGAACTCATACTGTGAAAATGCAATTACTTTACACATTGAGATTTCAAAGTCTTTTAATTGACTAGGTCAAAACCAAAATACGGTTTTTTTTTTCAATACAGTCCTATGGTCAAGTAACAAATTTGTATCAGAGCTGAACTAAACCCTCTCTGGGATGCTAGGCTCACAAACTGAACAGAATCACAGAAACATTTAGGCTGGAAAAGACCTGCAAGATCTTCGAGTACAACCTTTAACCTAGCACTGCCAGGTCCACCACTAAACCACGTCCCTCAGCACCACATCTACACGCTTTTTAAATACCTCCAGGGATGGTGACTCCAACACTTCCCTGAGCAGCCTGTCCCAATGCTTTATGTCCCTTTTGGTGAAGAAACTTCTTTCAGCTCCACCTTGGCACAGAGTAAAATGAAAGCTGTGTGCGCAACTTGCAATACGCATCTAAATGCTTCCTTCCGCTCTACCTATTGACTACAATCACTTGCTAGATAACAAATACGGTACATATGTAACATTTATGCTGAGATTACAAGAAAATCCTCAGGTTAGTTACTTGCTCCGTATTATGTCATGCCAGATAGCAAATATTTTGTAGAAAGTATTTTCTGGTTGTGCAATCCTACACAACTGTGCATTATTGGTATGCAGTAACTGCACCACAATAGAACTGGTGCTCCCCTGAACCGTAAGGATTTATGACTAGCTGCACAGGCCACCTTACCTTAGATCCAAATGGATTAGAAAAGGACATCTTTCCACCAGTGTTTTAACATCTGAAAAGAGGTCACACAGAGTCAGTCCATCTTTCGGTAACAAGAGGAACATGCTTTATACAGCCTACTCACTGACACATATGTTTGTTTATGTCTTCTCTACTGTAACCCAACTTCTCGACTGAAACACAACTCTTTGGTAAAAAGATACACACTTAAGACTTGCAGTATAGTCTGCATAGCAAGATACCTTACAGGGACTTTTTTCCTCAACGAAACAAATGCATTTAGTCCAAAAAAGTGTCCCTAAAAGTCAACTGCACCAGCAACTTAGCAAGTGAATAATTCAAGTGATATTGCTGTAGAAATCTACCGAGACACGGTAATAGCGAGATGGCTGAAATTCTTATGCATAGTGAAAAAAAACCAAAAATTTTCCACACATCAAGTACCCTTTCAGAACATCAAGTTCTTTAGGCATCTCCATTTTTACCCACAGAAAGTTCTTTCCTCATGACAGAAAGTTATGCTTTTCCTGATTTAAACTGTAAATTCTGGAGAACATCTTTACATTGTCTGCAAATAGCATAGAATCACCTGTGGCTCGGATATCATGTAAAAGGCCACTACTAGCAAGGTACTAATCAACATGCAAGAGGATTTTGGTATTTCAGAATTCACATGCAAAAACTGAAGAAAGCAAAACCTAAATTATGATGATTAGTGAACTACGCCTTATAAATTGCATTGAAGCAGAGTAAAATTACTCATAGAAAGTATTTTCCAAACAGAAGAGCTCTGTGCACTGTCTCTAATGGTCAGATCAACAGAAGGTTCAAATTCCTGATTTGGAGGAGATTATGTAGCATGTTTGTTTATGGGTTTTGGGCTTAGATAAAAAGAAGACTGGTGTATTTCCCCATACTGGAATGCATGCTGAGGTCTGTGTGACATTTAAAAAGAAAAAAAGAGAGGTCACAGCCTGTGTGTCACCTACCTGCTTGTCAGCCAATGCCCTATCGTCGCATTTTCTCATTGGAAGAATTAATTTCTCTTTACCTCCAAAGCCACTTCACCCTTTATCTATGCTTGTCTGTTCTGTTGTATCCTCTTCCCAAATCTAGGTTTCTCTGCATGTTCTATTATCCTGCGACTTTACCCAACTTCCCCTCCTAGAACTACTAGCAAGTAAATAGTTAATGACGATTAGTGAGATTATTTGCCTTCCAAATAAACTGGTATCTGAGAACATCACAACAGGCTGAAACTCAAGTAGCTACTATGGCTGTTCTCTTTTGGAAGATGCCTTCAGCAACCACAACGGCAGAAGCCTAATCCCTTGGGAGGATTATAAGAATGCCGCCAGAGCGTGCAGGGATGAAACGAGGAAAGCCAAGGCTGCCTTGGAACTCAACCTGGCAAGGGATGTCAAGCTCAACAAGAAGGGCTTCTTCAAGTACATTGAAGGAAAAAGGAAGACCAGAGAAGCTGTGGGACCACTGTTGACTGACACAGGAGCCATGGTGACGGAGGATGTGGAGAAGGCGGAGTTATTGAATGCCTTCTTTGCCTTGGTCTTTACTGCTCAGCCCAGCCCTCAAGAGCCCCAGGCCTTGGAGAAAGTAACAGGGAAAGAGGAAGACTTCTCCTGGGTTGAGGAGGATCAAGTGAGGGATCAGTTAGGTCAATTAGACATTCAGAAGTCCATGGGCCCTGATGGGATACACCC
>VXBO01002884.1:0-14722 GCA_013400135.1 Rhinoptilus africanus
AATTAATGTCTATTTGAACACTATTTCTTTTCTGGAGATCATTGGCTGTCTGGAATTTTGAAGTTGGAGAAATTCCGATTTGAAAAAGTTACAGTAATTATTGACCAGAGCAATTAAAGTTGCCAGACAAGTTCAGCCCTCTGAGGACCAACAGCCTTGAAAGAACAGACCTTTGTCACGCTTGGGGTTAAATTTCCAGATTTATTCCCCAAGTGAACAGTTAATTTGCTGTGGAGGGCAGCATCAGGATTCACCTCAAAGGAGGTGATCTTTGTGTAAATCTTTCTCATTATCACTCTGATTTTGTATAACTGCTACACCAGATGATTTAAGATGGTTCTTTTTGAATCTATAATTTCTGTATTTTAGTAGCTCCATGATCATGGTTGCACAGCAATTAAAGTTAAATTCAGATTAACATTTAAATCATTAAAGTTGTTTCACTAATGAGAAATAACATGCTGTTTAACTGCTATTAGGAATGCATATAGTTAGAAAAGGAAAGAGGCAACTATAGCTGCTGCCTCCATCTGTCTCAATTATCCAAATAAACTGTCTGCCTGTAATAAGGGGATAATATATTCCTAATGTGGAGGTAATGTGGCCACATAATCAAAGCACATGTCTGGCATCCCACAACTGTGACCTCAAGTGCAGCCTTCATTTGTTGCTTTTTTTCTCCAGTCATAAAGTGGTTACTGTATCTGCCTGCTTTCTAGAGGATTTTTTTATAGTGCATTGACCCCAATTGAAGTGCTAGTGTTAGCTGTCAGGCATGGAATTACAAATACTAAATGCTGCTTTTAGTGTGATTCTCTCATAAAGTTAAATCATTAGTAGGTTATTTTTCATCTAAAAGTTTAAAGTCTAACTTAGTTGGGATTTTTGTTTATTTTTAAAATAATTTTATTTGCTATGTAAATTTTCATTAGGTGGTGAATGGTAAAATGAAAACTTGTATCATTCTTGCTTCTGTGTTATGCATTAATTAATGTGAACAAAAAATGCAAATTTTTATCATACTAGATTCTTTAATATACCACACTGCATAGATTTAGAAAAACTACTTTGAATTGTTGGGAAAAATCACCGATTAAATAAAAAAATGGCTAAAAGAATTGCCAGTACCAACAATGGATATATTTTTGTTTAATTAGAATTGACTACAATATCAATGACATTGTTGCACAGCAATGTCTTTTCTTTGAGCTTAAGTGAGCTCCAAATCAACACATTCTGTGTATGTGATGGCCAGGTCGGAGGACAGTATGGGAATGGCAAGGTGAATTTGGTTGTAAAGCCCCACTGTATTTAATTGGCACCATAACTTCCTAAGGAAGGAAAGCTTATCTTCCTTTAGCTGGTTTCTGCAAAATCTGACAAAATGCTAAGCATTTCAGAAATAGGTAGTGTCATAAAACCAAGCAGCTGGGTAAGAGAAGTCATAATGTTGCTTGCGCCTTAGTTGAAGGAAGAGATCTGTGGTGTCTGTTATTGAGCACAGTATATGAACTGTAGAATAGAAAGTTAAGGAAAACCAGACTTTGATAATTTAGCCACGAAGAGAATTTAACTTAGATGAAGTTTATAAAAAGATGAGAAGAAAAATACCTCTGCAGTGGGATTTAGTTCCGCCCAAATTGTAAGTACAGTTTATCTTCCTGAATCTAAGCATTTTGACAGGCCTGCAGGCTAATCAATGGAGCTGGAAATGAATCATACTTTCTATATTATGTCCAAGTAGAAAATCCATATAAGATTATTTCTGACTTCCCTTAGCAAGGCACTGTTCCTGAAGAACTGTGGTTGAATTTTGTAGTGAAGGTGTAGATATTAATGTAATGAAATAGGTAGGTCAAAAGAGAGAATTTAATGCGTCATGTACTAATACCTCATAGCCACATTTAAGCTTAATAACCTGTTCTATTAGCTTTACCTTGAAAAGTTTCCATTTTAAAAAGACAAGACTTTAAAATAAGGATAAACAGCTTTTAGAAATATACAGTGATTACTGTTTAGATTACACAACGTTTCTTTAAAATAGATAATGCATGGTATTTTGAAGACCATGTTTTCAGGTTCCAACTCTCCTGTTAATCATTGTAGAACTACTAGGATACCAGTATGGAACTCCATGAGAAATTCAGTAAAGGAAGTCTTAAAAAAAAGTGCTTCTTTTTAAGAAGATCGTTTGTTTTGAAATGATGGGATTGTTCCAGAAATTTCTTAAATAACTATCTGTAATGAAGAGACGCTCTTATTTCCAAGGCTATAACGGTATAATCCGATGTTACTTCAAAACTCTGGTCCATTTTTTTTTAATAATCAAATTGAATGCTGTTTTGCAAACTCTTGCATTTTAAAACAACAAAAAATGTTTCTTTGTACTATCATTTTATTAGAAAATTCATGTGTTATGGGTGGCTTATAAGATGTTGGGATTCATTATGATAAAGGCCATATCTATATATGTGTGAATGAACTTCTGGGTGAATCTACCCTAGCATTCAGATCAAGAACCCACTTTTGAAGAAACTGTCCCCATTGTCCCCACCTAACTTTGCTTTGACTTGCTTCACAGACCACTCTTAGACTGTGTAAATGGAACAACACCAACTGTGTTGCTCTACAAACTTGTTCCTGTTGTGCTGCACTACCCAATCGTCACTGTGTACCTATAAACGCCCTTTTCCAACGTTGTTTGTGTAAATGTAGTAGGAAATATGAGTTGATTTGGTCTAGATTTAAAAAAAAACCAAACCAACTTTCTATCCCCTGTGTTCACTTTCTAAAACCAGAAGTTCCCCAGTGCTTTTCTACCATTATGATCATTCTTGAATTTAAGACAGATGGACCTTGCTTGTGAAATTGCCAAATGGGTCATTGTAAAATGCTCTTCTGGATTCTTTTTCTCCCCAAAGGGCAGAATGCATTTTCTGCTCAAGCTAGTTCGATTTCAAGTCCTGAACTGTGCATTGTGAAAGGCTATTATTAGTAAAATTGTGTTTCAATTTTGCCCAACAATGATTAAGTACTAAACAACAGAGTGTTATTTTAAACTCATTGAAAACATGAACTATTTTGATAACTGTTATGTGTACGTATTGCTGTACCACTTTTGCAATTCTTTAAGTGTATGTGAAGATCAAACAATATTTTAAAAAAACCCAACCCAGTGTATCATAGATTATCATGACAGTATAGTACATAACAATGTTGGGGTTTTGGTGGGTAACCAAGAATGATACTGGAATAACTATGCAAAATATGGCGCCTTTCATGCCTGGCTCTGCACTTTCTGTAATGAATTATCTGTTCCTTGAAAAAAAAATGGGGTAAATATTAAGTAAAATATTTAGAAGGAGAGTTGTAGGTACTCACAAGCTATACTTGCCTAATTTGACTTTTCTGCTTCACAGTGAGTTCTGTCTAGCAAAAGAGCTTCCTTCTCTTGGGCAAGGCAGACTTTTGCATACTGCAATTTGAGATTTTAGTTAAGAAAATTTGATTTTCCAGTTAGAATTTTCATGTCCTTTTAATGTTATTTATTGTCTTATGCATCTTCTGATGGGGTGGTACTTGGTTTTGCCTGTACTCTGTACATCACACGTTCGAATAGAATTATTACCAACACCATAATTGTCAGTTGTGTATGGATAAAGCTTTTATCCTAAACTACTGCACAAAGTCAAGAAGAATTGTACTATAAGATTCAGTACTTTTAGAAAGAACTTCAGGGTTAGAGGCGGGGGGAACCTGGGAGCTATCAGGAAAAAGGGAATGAGACCATATAGTTTAGTTGCTCTCAAATTGACTGATAGGTAGAAAAATTTCCTGTATATGAAGTGTAATCTCACAAAGGAGGCTATACCACTTACAAATTATGAAGACTCTTACCTACAGTAATTGTGCTAAATTGTTGTGAATTTAAATGCAAGTCTGAACTTCTCCTATACATATGAATCCCATGGCACTCTTGTACCACACAGGATGGAGCTAAGACCACACAGAAGGTGGCATTAGAGGTTTCTGGCAGCCAGTGAGACAGCCTGTTTTGTAGCAGGTGTCTTGGGAAAATGGTGATTAGGTAGAAGGAGGAGCAGAAGGTGTTAAACTGTGTGTGACAGAAGGTTAGTGTTGTAGACAGTATGATGGCAGTTGGTGGCCTTGGTGGCAGAAGTGAACCATGAAGTAGAAGTCAGATAATGCCTCGTTTGCATTGTCATTTTTGCATGCTGCAATTTCTTTGCAAAAATTTAATTTTTACTATGTTTTGGGGAGGTAATAATCTGAAGTTTGTGTCCTTGCTCATCTGATCGCTACTTTTGATTTATTTACTTTAATTATGGTTGCATATGCATTTTCTCTGCTCTTAAATATAGTTTGCCTTTACCTGTCCAATGATTTGCCTTTATTTCTTGCGTTTCATTATGAATGGAACCAAGTCTCACCTTTTCCAATAGAGGTTGTGAATGTAGCAGCAGCATTCCCTGGGCTGAGTAACTTTGTTAATCTGAGAGATCCTGGTATTTGGATACATACAAAGGCCTCTTATAGAAGCTACTGACAAAATAGGTTTTCAGTAGTGTTACGTCATTTCTTACGGTAGTTATTTGCTATTTGCCAAAGGGAGATTTTAAGCACTGAGCAAAGCAAAACTTTTGTAAACCTTATTAAAACAGTCCTGTATGTATGTTATTTTACTAAGTTTAAGCTTCACTAGTCAGGAAACTCTGCACATTCCAGGGTCTCCGAAAATTGGAGGCCACAAGTATGAAACCATGGGACTAGTTTTCTAGTATGAAAACTATGGCCTTGCATTGCAAACATCCTTTTTACTCTGTCCTTTCTAGCATTGACTGTTAAACTGATAATCATCTCTTTTTGTTTTTCACATAAGATCTGAATCCCTTTATTGTCATCAGGTACGTAACTACTAATTTAGCTGAAAGTATTCTGCTTGCTGGTTTCTCATTTGGATAATTGCTTTGCCTTTCTCACTTGCTTCCTCCTACCCTTGTTTGGTCTTTCTGCATAATCTACCATAAACTAGCAAGTAGAGATATCCACAGTATTTGTTAAAAAAAAAAAACAAAACAAAACCAACCAACCAAAACCCCAGACAACAACAAAAAACAAACAAAAAACCCCCACACCTCCAGTATCATGTTGATGTAACTGTTTTTCAGTTTGTGATCTTTATGAATAATACTGCTGTGACTTCGTTGTTAGAGTGACTTATTTAAAATATTTTATCTGTTTGCCATCATTACTCTCGTTGCTGACAATGAAAAATGTAACTGGGTCATTCTGTCTGTATTATTATGTTAACTGAAATTTTCCATTTTAGTTAAGAGAACATACACATGTTATTTCCTCTATGCCAATAAATGGTACAGTTAATTTTGTTGAGGGTAACATGTTACTGTTGATGAAGAAAAAACATACAAGGCTTATTCTTGGTTCTTCCAAATAAATTATGATAGTAATTTATAGAAAAAAATTATGTATAAGATGAGATTTGATTGGAGTGCTTTTCAAATTCAACACTTGTGAAAATACTCGCATAGCAGCAGTTACTTTTGTTATGCTTGGGTGTATATGTTCCTGTGCTTTTCTCCCTCCCGCTCCGTTTTGATGCTGTTCTGGGTGGTGGATGGATCTTTCCACCTGCAGTTCTCCCAGAGAGAGGCATCTGTCTTAGAAGCTCATGCTGTACTAAAAATACTTAACACTAGGTGTCTTATAAAAGCCAGCGTTCCATTTGTACGAATAAATGGAAAATTTGAGAAAATAGAGCAACAATGATTACCGTGAGTTCTCTCTGAAATAGCAGAGTAAAATTTTAGCAAGACATTATGGACATATAAGAAGATATATGACAATTTTAAAATTGATAACTTTTAAATAATGGTATCTGTAAAGACAGTATTAGCTGGAAAAATGCTTTAAAGTTTTAATAAAGCTCATAAAATCCAAAGTATGCAATGTGGATGAGTATTCTGTTTACTTTAAAATGTTCCATTCTAGAAACCAAATTTATTTAGTTAAATCTGTTTGTTTGTTCAGCCTCTTCACTAGAGGTAGTAGCAAGAACAAAAATTCTTCTTGGAGGTAACACATATTACTCTCACAGTTTACCTTCCAGTTAATACTGGAAACAATTTGAAAACATTGAATTCTCTTACTATACCTCAAATAAATATATATTGTTAATAGAACAGTATACAGTATTTCAGTTGGAAGGGACCTACAGCGATCATCTAGTCCAACTGCCTGACCAATTCAGGGCTGATCAAGTTAAAGTGTACTATTAAGGCCGTTGTCCATATGCCTCTTAAGCATGGACAGGCTTGGGGCACTGACCACCTCTCTAGGAAGCCTGTTCCAGTGTTTGACCCTCCAGTGTTCCCTCTCAGTAAAGAAATGCTTCCGAATGTCCAATCTAAACCTCCTCTGGTGAGCTTTGAACTATTCCCACATGTCCTACCACTAGGTACCAGGGAGAAGAGCTCAACGCCTCCCTCTCCCCCTTCCCTCCTCAGGAAGCTGTAGGCAGTAATGAAGCCACCCCTCGGCTTCCTTTTCTCTGAACTAGGCAAGCCCAAAGTCCTTAGCTGCTCCTCATAGGACATGCCTTCCAGCCCTTTCACCATCCCGAGGAGGGCAACAAGGACCTTCACATTAAATAGTGGGCCCCAGAACTGGACACAGTGCTGAAGGCGAGGTGGCGCTGATGCTGAGTACAATGGGATAATCCCCTCTCTTGAGCAGCTGGTGATGCTGCGTTTGCATCCCAGGATGTGGGTTGCCCTCTTGGCTGCCCGGGCACGCTGCCGACACAGTGAGCCTGCTGTGGACCAGCACCCCCGAATGCCTTTCTGCAGGGCTGCTCCCCAGCCACTCCTCTCCCAGTTTATACTTGTCCTTGATGTTACTCCATCCTGGGTGCAGAATCCAGCATTTCAACCTGTTAAATTTTATCCCATTAATCATTGCCCAGTGCTCCAGTCTATCTAGATCCCTCTGCAAGGCAACTTGCCTCTTAAGAGAGTCAACTGCACCTCACAGTTTGGTATCATCAGCAACCTTGCTAATGGTGCATTCAACTCCTGCATTCAGATTGCTGATGAATATATGGACTAGAACTGGCCCTACAATTGAACGCTGAGGAACACCACTGGTGACCAGCCACTAGCCAGATGTAGCATCTTTGAGCCCTGCCGTTCAGTCAGTTCTTCACCCAGTGCACCATGAACCTGCCCATCCCACAGTCCAGAAGGATGCTGTGAGNGCTGAAGGCGAGGTGGCGCTGATGCTGAGTACAATGGGATAATCCCCTCTCTTGAGCAGCTGGTGATGCTGCGTTTGCATCCCAGGATGTGGGTTGCCCTCTTGGCTGCCCGGGCACGCTGCCGACACAGTGAGCCTGCTGTGGACCAGCACCCCCGAATGCCTTTCTGCAGGGCTGCTCCCCAGCCACTCCTCTCCCAGTTTATACTTGTCCTTGATGTTACTCCATCCTGGGTGCAGAATCCAGCATTTCAACCTGTTAAATTTTATCCCATTAATCATTGCCCAGTGCTCCAGTCTATCTAGATCCCTCTGCAAGGCAACTTGCCTCTTAAGAGAGTCAACTGCACCTCACAGTTTGGTATCATCAGCAACCTTGCTAATGGTGCATTCAACTCCTGCATTCAGATTGCTGATGAATATATGGACTAGAACTGGCCCTACAATTGAACGCTGAGGAACACCACTGGTGACCAGCCACTAGCCAGATGTAGCATCTTTGAGCCCTGCCGTTCAGTCAGTTCTTCACCCAGTGCACCATGAACCTGCCCATCCCACAGTCCAGAAGGATGCTGTGAGGGACACTATCAAAAGCCTTACTAAAATCCAGAAAAACAACATCACCGCCTTCCCTTCATCCACTGGGTGGGTGACCTTATCACAGAAGGATATCAAATTAGTTAAGCAGCACTTTCCCTTTGTGAATCCATGTTGATTGCCTGATGATTGCATTGTAAACTCGTAATTTGCTTACCTTTTAATTAAAACCATTGAAGTTTGGTAGTCACGTAATTGCCATGCAGTAACACAGTATGATATTTTAACTGAGATTTTGATAGCTTGAAAATATGAAAATCTAAATGCTGTTAATGAAAAAGAAACACAGATTGATTTAGTTAAAGCTCTTCTATTATGTCTTTGGTATGTTTTGTCTGTTACTGAGCTGATAAAACTTTTTAACTGCGAAGCGTGGAGGTTAAATTGCTTTTTTTTTGTTTAGAGCTGAAGTCAGATTTTCTTCAGTACTTCAGAAGAGTGGCTGACAGATTTCCATGTAAAAAATTATGAATCAATTTGCATGAATTTGAACTATAAATTTTAACATGCAAAAAAAGTCTAGATGACAAATGGTTATTTAAAGTAACTCAAGCTCCAGTCTCCTCTATCCATTGAGACTCATTATCAGTATGAAAATCTATTCTTTTCAGAAATAAATGTCTGGGCGGTTAGGTAATCACAGCATCGAGCAGTGATACTTCCTTACAAAATATTGGCCTATAATTTTCAAATGTCTAAGCATCAGACAACAAAGCTGTCATAAAATAGGTCTAAAGTCATGTTTGTATAGAACATCTGGATGGCTCTTCTCAATTAAAAACACGTGTTGTTTCACGACTTGAGATTTTTCTTCTTTTTGCAAGGCCTGAGTTTCAACTTTTGCATCTGTTAGAAGTGAAGATTATTTTATATTGACTGCATTGTTTTTTCCTGCTGGTACGGATCTGTTAATAACTGGTCTTAGCTTTGTAATATGGCCTTTTCATTTTCAAACCTGCAACCTCAAAATAGGGGATTTTCATTACTCTAAAGGAGAAAAGTAGTAATGAAGAATTGGAAGCATATGTCTGTCTGTACATCTTTCTTTTGTGGAGGTTTTTGGCAGGTAACAGGGAGAAAGGGAAGGAGGTTGTGCTACTTAGCAATATTGGGGTAATAGTAAACTGGCACTACTGGGGGATATTCTCTTCTTGTGGAGTTAGACCCCAAAGGAAGCTCAGGCTTGATCATTATGTTAGTTGTATAATCCTTCTTCAGTGCTTTCTGTTATAGCGTAAGTGAGGATTGTTTAAGTGTTAATTAAACGTTTGTCCTCCTATACACAGATTTGAATTAATTGGTAGGGATGTGGTGCTTTTGTGATGTCCGCTTCTTAGTGCAGAGAAGAGGAAATTGTACAGCTTTTTGCAAAACACCTTAATATTTGGATACTTGACATGAAATAGAGAAAATCTGGTTTGTTGCTGTTTTCGCTAGCTGCTAGGTAAGATCTGACCTTCTATGCCTTAAAATGGTGGTTTTGTATGTCTTCTCAAATGGAGGTTCCTGAGGATAGCCTGGTAAAACAACATATGGTCTTACATTCAGAGATTGCTTTTTGCCTTGAAAAATGCTTTATAAAAGCTTGGATTTAATTCTATGGGATTCTGAAAGAAAGGGACATTCTGAAAATTACAAATTTGAGAAATTCTATGGGTTGTTCTGAATGAGAGAATAATGCAGCTTTTTGTTGTTACTCATTTAAATGGTTCATGCTTGGGATAACTTTTCTGGAAAAAGTGATTATATCTCCACTTCCATGCAGCCTTCATCATGGTAATGAGTATCGTTGATATATTTGCATGGCTTAGGGCTGTTACAAGACACTGCTCCAAGATAGTTTTGAATGCTTTTTATGAGTATGTGTGCCTTACGTTAAAAATTACTAAACTGGTATATTTTCTTTTCTTTATTGATACCTCTGCCAAAAGACTTGAATTCTTTTATGAACCTGATCAGTCATCCGTAAAGAGCAATTTTTGATAGTATGAAACAATTATATAGGTCTGTCAGAGCATAATCGATCTGTATGTTGGTTTTCTTTAACTTGCTGATGCATCCTCACATTTCTTATTTCTTTCTACTGTTTTCACTGTTTTTGAATTAGCAGCCTGTTACGATCACCATTTTTCTTCAGAGAATTTCCATTTTTTTCGCCCATAAAGTGTATACCCAAGTTTTTGTCTTATGATACCTGACACTTAACATGGGAACAGACAGTTTGAATATATTGGTTAAATATTTTTCTTATAATAATGAGTTCATTAAAATCTAACTCACTTGCAGATTTTGCATAAGTGTGCACTGTCACAGTGCTGAAGAAAGGAATTTAGACTGTAGTTAAGATGGCAAGGGGAAATTGAGCATCACATATTCATTGACAGAAATTATGCTGCAGGATAGCATTTCTTCAGCAGTCACTGATGTTTACATTTCCATTTTTTGCTTGTTCTGTTAAATTTTATATGGAAGTAATATCTCATATGATACTTTGAAAACATTCATTTACATCTGCATTAAAAAACCACAACAGCTAACAAGCCCCCAAACTAAAAAGTCCCTAACAAAGCCCCCAAGCCCTGCCGTGTAGCAAAATTGCTAGCATTCTTTAAAGAGTCATTCTTAGTTAATCATAGTGAGATATCATATCCCTCACCCCAGGATTTGCAGATAGCTCTGAAAGTGCTGCTTTTATTATGAGTATATACTTATTGATAATTCTCTTTTGCTTAAATGAATAGCTCCAGCAAACCATTTCAAGACACTGTATAATGCCGCTGAATAAGATTTATAAACACGTTCTCTTTCAGCTACCTTCCTCTTTTAAAAAATCTGTTACCCTTTCAATTTTATTTAGAACGAAGGACTCGCCCTCGCCTTTAACATAACACATAAAATAAGCTTTTACTGCCTCCTCTTCTGTGCTGGTTAGTTTTAGAAGACTTTTTACCACTCCCTAATACATATACCAGGAGAAAATGTTAATATGAAGCTATCAACATCTGTTGAAACAATTTTAGTATATGTGGAAAAGGAAATTAATCAGAGGA
This sequence comes from Rhinoptilus africanus, assembly GCA_013400135.1. Taxonomy (NCBI): domain Eukaryota; kingdom Metazoa; phylum Chordata; class Aves; order Charadriiformes; family Glareolidae; genus Rhinoptilus; species Rhinoptilus africanus. The sequence continues at coordinate 10,941 of VXBO01002884.1, forward strand.
ACAAGCACTCTTGAAAGGAAGGAAATTTTGTTGAAGGGTTCTGGGGCAGCTTTACTTCAGCTCCATTGTTCCACAGCAGTGTAGGACATGCAGTCCTATTTTTGATATTTATCATCATTTGCTGCGTGGAAGACTTGGACTTGCTGAATTCTTAACTTGGCAGGTAAACGAAGAGGAAACTCTGAGATACATTGGGGGAAAAATGCAATATTAAACTTAAAAATACTGTTGCTTATATATTCTCTTACTGATGGTGTAAGCTGATTATGAAAATTCATTTCAGCAAATATGTGCAACTAATATCAACGTAGATTACTACTGAAAGTAAACTAACAATGTAACATATTATGGGTTTTTTTTTTCTTATTGGGCTTATTTCTTACTTACATAATAATTGGTTGTATTTGTTTTTCCTTGCTTTTTTTTAATGCTTTTAGCTTTAAGTTCAGAGTATTATGGATACTATTTGAAGGCCTCCCTGCCCCCTTACATTCTTGTTTGAATAATAGGGTGGGGGGGAAATCTAGGTAGACTTCATAATTCTCAGTTTGATCACTGAAAATAGATTTATTTATTTTTCTTCTGAAGTGGAACATAAGAAACAAGAGACTACAGGTCAGTTCTTACGCTGGATTTGAAGCTTTTCCCACAGGCCCTTCTCCAGATACTTCTACTCCTTTTGTTCCTCTCCCCGCACACCCTGCTGCCAGTCTTTGTCTGCCGGTCGATACATGGGGTCAGCGACTGCAAGGGGCAACTTGAGAGGTGGAAGTGTCCAGGAGGAGATGGCAGATAGCTGCAGAGAGGTGACTTGAACAGCGTGAAAAAAGTTGGTGTAGGGGTGAATGAAGTGTCTTGCCATGTGTGGCAGGAGACAGGCTCCCTGAGAGGGTAATAAAAGCAGCAATTTATCTTACAGCCTGATCTTCCAGATTCCTGTTGGCTGCAGACCTAGGAGAGAAAACTTGAGAGTAAACCTTCCCCTTGTGTCTCACAGCTGTGTAATCCCTAGTATTGCTATTTTTTTTTTTAATTCTTGAAAATATCTCAGACTAAAAGTTTTCTTTTCTAAGTCATAAAAAGTATTTTCATTATTCGAAGCGAGACATAAGGCTTGTTCCACCAATAAGTATTTGGGTTTTTTTCCTTCCTCTGGGACCTCATTTCTGTCACTTGTTGCTTGAGAAGATTGCTAGCCTCTAGGAGACACAAAATAACAATCCTAGAAGAAATTGCTAATCACAGAGTAATTTAGGTTGGAAGGCACCTCCAGAGGTCATTCAGTCCAATCTTCTGCTTAAAGCAGGACTCACGTCAAACAGGGATCAGGTGTCTGATGGCCTTATCCAATCTAGTTTTGGAAATCTCCCAATGATAGAGGTTATATGTTTTCCCTGGGCAACACGTTCCAGTGCTTATCTGCTCTCAGTGAGAAGAATTTGTGCCCAACTCAAATTTCCCTCATTAGGTCACGGAACGATTGCTACTTGTCCTGTCAGGGTGCAGACCCCTGGCATGTTTCTCCCTGGTTGTCTGTTTCAACACTGAAAAGTCCTATTTCTACTTAGCTCTTCCTTGAAGAGAAGCCTTGTTGCACCTTTTGATCATCTTTCACTCCTCTCTGAAGATGTTTTCAGTTCTACTGTGGCTTTTTTTAATATAAAATTGTAGTCCATTCTTGATCTAACATAATACTATACACTAGCCTGTCCATAAAGCAACTTTGGGGTTTCGTTCTTTTTAAGTAGTAGTTGCACTCCTATTTTATTCTCCTTGTTTAACGTTTCAGATCCCATGTAAGGATTTAAAAGCTCTGTATAAATGTGATGCTCTTATTAGACTCAATTCAAAGCTGTTGTACATAAATTTAAGCTTTTACTGTATTGCAGTAGTGAATTTCATTAATTAACTATTTAAAGGGTTTTTTTCTTTGTTTTTAGATATTTTCTCTTTATTTCTGTGTTCTTACTGTCAGTTTTCATTAGCAGTTACCTGTTGGAGGATTTATCTTTAAACACTTTCAATCTCAGTCCTTCCATTAAAAGGCTAGTTGCTGTGCAAATGGTTATGTACAAAAAAATAAAGCTGAGAGTTTATAAATTCATATAACACTTTTCACAGTGCAGCAGTTCTGATTACCTCCTGTGGTGGGTGCATACTCTGTTTCTGAAAATTTTCTGTTTGAAAATTCATTCAGTTAATTATTCACAAATCAACATTTTAAATGGGTTTTTTCTGTATATATTGCTGTATATATTCTGTATATATTGAAGTTAATATATGAGACACTGCTAATGCTGGTTTAGCACAACCACCAAATCATGCAGAGACTATTTTAAAGGATTGATTGCCTGTATGACATTAGACTGTACATTCCCCAGATAATGAGTGCCATATAAAACAGATATCTTGATATTGCTACTAGCTCTTATGACTTGAAATTCAGTGGTTAAAAATGATGTAAGAGAGAAAATTTTCTGATTCTAGTATTTCTGTTTCTCCCATCTGATGTCCTTTAGTGAAGTGCAAAGTGACAGAAATATTATTTAGGGCCTGGAGGAATCATGTAAAAAAGTTGTCTTTTGTCTTAGCATGTCTTTTGCCTAAGTTTTAGGGAACTACTTGTTGTTTCCCTTCTACCAAGCTTCTGCTTTATCTCTTATTCTGGTATCTTCATGTGAAATCATGCATCCTCATCCCATCATTTTATTCCGTATTTTTAGTCCTTTTCTAGAAACATGGAAACATCTGTTTTAATATTTTGCATTTAGCTCTCTTTTGAGTTGAAAGTGTCCTGAGATGACTTTGCTGTCCATGGTTTGAGAGTTGACAGTGTGTGTTTTACCATGTGCTTGAGGGTATACAACCAGTGTATAGACCTAGTTACGGCTTCAGCCCTAGTGGGTCTGTCATCCCAAACTGTCTGCTGTTTGTGACCTATTGGTCTTTAACTTTCAGATTTTCCTGTAGCCACTTTAATTCTTAATACCAGCAGATTGTTTTTATTTTCAATCAGATGGAGCTCATCTCTTCTCTGTAGTTTCATCTTTTGCTTAGTTAACGAATCCAAACACTCAGTCCCCTTACTATTTTGGCAGGTGCACGTTGATCCCTACCTTGCTTGCTCTGTTAATTGCTATGCATGTTAGAGAACATTTAAAAGAAAACATTCATATTGCATACATACAGTATGTGCCCAAAGGACATCTGGGCATGAGTTGGAGAAAAAACTGGGAAACGGACATTATTATTTCACTGGTTTTCTACCTGTGTTTCCTTAAAGGCCTGAGTGGTTGCCTTTGCCTCTGAGATTGGTTAATCTATCTGGCTTCTCTTTTTGCTGTTGGTCTCTGGATTTAAGGATGGAGGTGCTGGTAGTCTTTTTTCTTTTTTTTCTTTTTTTTTTTTTTTTTAATTTATTTACAGCTGAGCTGCTGCATCAGTGTTTTCCTTTAATGTCTCACTTTCTTTATATAAATTTAAGTGGTGGCTTTTACACTGCTGATAATTTATATACGGATTGTGCCTCCATCTCCATTTAAATTCTTAACCTGCTTGGGTTTGTCATCTTGTTTGGCTGCTTAGCAATTTAATCCATTTAGGGTCAGGTTTTCAGTTTTGATTGTTTCCTTCACATGAAGGTTGAATTCCTCATGTGCATACTCTCCTGTAACTTCAGTACGTAGAACCAGGAGCTTCAATTATCCCCCCTCCCCACCTGGCTTTGTAATATTACCTTTGGAACTAGCTATTTTATTTTATTTTGAAATCTAAGTTAAAAA
>VXBO01002884.1:16939-75113 GCA_013400135.1 Rhinoptilus africanus
ACTAATTGTCATATATAGTGAAGTGCTGGTTTTCTGGTGATATTTTGTGTGGACACCTCATTCATTCTGTGAAATTATCTCTACTTATGCAATAACTGGTACAAGTTGATGCAGTATATAAGTGGATAGCTCAGCGTGAGCTGAGAAAGCATCATCACAATATATTTTTAAACCAACACCATTGAAGCCTAGAGGAGCTACTGTTATTTTTGCTCTAACCTAAATAGCATAAAATAAATAATTTATTTGCATTTTATATTAGGTGACTCTGTTTCATAAATCAGTAAAAATAACTTACAACTATAAAACCCACTTTTTTACAACTCTAAAAACCACTTTTTTGCATATTTGAAGCATTTACTCTAATGAGAAAAATTATTTTGGAATAAATATGTTGCAAAAAAAGTCTCATATTGAAGATAAAACTGTCATTTTGAAAGTGAATGGTTGGTTGATTGCGCATATTTCACTAATATGTAAGACATATTCCTAAAGTATAGCTAAATATTAATATCTTGGGAAGGGGGTTCTGAGAAGAAGAAGGGGTACAGTAATATAATAGACTAATCTAGACAAGATCTTTTTGAATAATGAGGAAAGAAATGCTTTCTAGGCGCTGAATCATCCTCACTGGGTATAAAATGGATAGAATGTCTTCAGCAGCTGTGAAATAGCTTTTTGGTGACAGTTTTAGATTGATGTTTTAAAACAAAAAAATCCAACCAGAAAATGCTAAGACCATGGGCAAAAATGGGTTTTGGTAGTAATTGCTCTTTGGGAAATAATATGCATACGGAAGTACTGGAAGTATTCCGGAAATACATGCNNNNCAGGAAAGGATGCCCTTGTCTTTTGTTTGCTAGAAGAATACATGAGTGTTTTTTCTTAAAGTCTTAATTTTATGTAGTTTGATGTTAATTTATTTTGCAGTTTGATTCTTACCTTGAGAAGTAGCAAAACCTCTAGTACACTCAATTCTGAAGTCTGTCACTTTCAGCTAAACTTTAAAGCACTATACTTGAAAAAATGTGTGTTGCTTTGAAAGTGTGTCATTTTGATTCTACCTTTTTTGCTCCTTGTAGGAAATTTCAATAACACAGGATTTGAAAACAAAGAGCAGCTGTGTGCATGACTCTACAGAACTTACATCTTCCTCTTTTAAAGCCAATTAGAAATGCTATTTGGACAGGGCACCCTCTTAAAGTTCTTTGGGTTGTGGCAACAGATGACATATCTCTCAAACGTCTCCATTCATTCACAAACCATTCATTTGTTATTTTACCTTCCCTTAGTTACACATTTTTCTGTCTGTTCTCCATCTCTCAAATCCCTATTTGGAAGAGGGCAAAGAAGGTATTTTGAGGGATTTCTAGAAATGTTCAACAAAGCAGGGTGACCCAATGTAAGGAAAAAAGAAAAAAGTTAAGCCTAGACAAATGTGACCTAAATACAGAGCCAGCTGCACCTCCTCCCTGCAAGAGTGGTTCCCCCTCTAAATGTGTGATGTCTTCATGATTTGAATTGCCTCAATGTCTCACTCTTACATACACTGAATAATGAAGTCTGTGTACAGCTGTGTTTATTTTCTCTGGATATTACTGGACTTTAAACAGGCTCAGACTGAACTCTTATTCCTGGGGATGTATCATCTGTGAATATAGTGACCTTAAAAGTATTCTTTGGATAAAATTTTTATTTGATCTTAAAAAGCAACTCGTAACAATGTACCAGAATGTAAAAAAATGAAAGAGGTGCACAAATGACTGCCAGTCATAGGTTTACCATATACCAAACACCTAATCCCCAGATGTCATCTGCTTTCTGTTAAGTCTCCATCCTCTTCCATCTCTTGGAATGCTTTTCCTGGAGCTGCTATCAAAATTAATTTTGAGGTTTCCTGGGAACTCAAAACCAGATAATCAAAATGACAGTTCTCGATTTGTCAAGTGTTTGCAGATAAGTTAGTATTGGGATGTATGCTCAAAGGCAGACAGACACACACGTTGGTTGGAAGAGGCCCATTGATGTGATTTAGCCTTACCTGGTGCTTAAAGCAGATTATCACCAGCATTACATCTGGTCATCAGTGAATTTGTCTAGCTGAGTCTTGAAAACCCCTAGGAATGGCAATACCGCAGCATTTCTGTGCTACTATCCTTGTGAAGAACTTTTTTCCAAGACTGAGCCTCTTAAAGGGCAATTTTTCATGGTAACCTTTTGTTATGGAGCCCCACCTGCCGCTCTGAAGAAGAATTTGACTCTGTCATCACTGCAAGGATATTTCAGAAGGAGTGGTATGTTGCTATTGAATCATCCTTAGCCTTTTTTTCACTAGACTAAGGAAGCCAGGCTCCCTCCATCTTTTCTCACAAGGCATGCACTTTGTCTCTCACCTTTGAAGGGCCTTTGCTGGTTAGTTCTTTGTGGGATACTATCATTTTTCTCAGTATCCTTTTTTACCCCCTTTTAAATCCTTCTTGGACGCATTTCCAGATGTTTACATTACTGATATGATTTAGTGTACACATATAATACACTTCCAAAAAATCAGGTCGTAGTTAGTTCATAAACTCATAAATAATTACAGCTAGTTCCAAATCTGTCATCTAAAGTTAAAAGTGCAGTGTAAATATTCCAAGGTTTTTCCTGATTAAGATGATGGAGATAAAACAAGGGCGTGAGGGAGAGAGAGACATAGGAAACAACATAAAATGAGAAACTAGTGCTGCTCTTGTCAATTTGAAATCAAATAGAGTTCTTACATATATATTAGGGATTCTTTATTTCTATGAAATGCTTACAAATAAGATACTATAATAGTATGGTAAGCTGATTTCATCCCAGTTATATGTTAAAATCTACTTGTAATTATTTGAAAGGAATATTATTTCACAAGTTAATTTATAGAACCCATCCCTCATCTGAAAGCAAAATGGGGAAATTTTAAAGTAGAGAAAATCTTTATAAAAACATTTTCATTTTAATCTTATTCCATTTCCAAGCTTTAAAAATTGTATATGTTTCTTATGATTTTTGTATCTGATTCAAAAAAAACCAACCTGCTGGATGCTCCCCTTGCTTTGAAATGCTTGTGAAGCATCCAAATGCTGTTGGGTGCTTTGAAAAAAACACTGAAATGCTTGAGAAAAAATAATGATTTTTCTGCACGTGAAGAACTGTGAATGGGACCATTCCTAAATACAGTGTCATCATAAGAGCTGTTAATTTAATTTGCAGCTGTATTTGCATTGACATAACTGACGATGTGTTGCTGCTGTTGTTTGTTTAGTGATGACTGATGATGCCATACCATATTTTTTATATATTTAACACTGTCTTTAAGAGAGAGCAGACTTGGTTTGGTGAAATGCATTGTGCAGAGTGTATTGGTTAACCTGGGATGAAGCCCAGTGGAGCCCATCCACTGCTAAACAGGTTTTGAGGTATTTGAAGCCAAGATGACTTTTATAATGTAGGTATAATTTCCCATAGTGATTTCTTCCTCTTAGTTCAATGGTTCTTATACTAATTGTGTGATTTCAGGAAGACATTTTATTGTTACTATAATATACATCACATCAATATTGCCATCACCTCTTTATGCTTTTTCCCATTCTTCTAAAGAAAATGGAAGAGAAATTTACAGTCAGGTAATGTGATTAGAAATGTCGGGAGACTGAGGCACACATTCATCCATAAGTGTAAATTCACGCAGGATTTATTGTTTGTTCTCTCTGTGTCATTTCACTTCCCTTCCCTTCCAAGTGTTTTCTTGTGTTTGAATTCTACTTACCATGTGGGGAAAAAATTTATCCTGGAGACAATGAGCTATAGCAGGTGGGATTTCTTTCTATTACAACCGCAGACTCTCTCCCTCTTATACTCGTCTCTTGATGGCATGGGCTTCAACTCTACGGTATAACTGGACGGTAACAAAACTGTTATTTAAAAATAGTATTTATATTAGCCTTTGTTTAAATGCAGTTTAGTTAAAAATGAATTGTGGACACATCTACAGTGATGTGGCAAAAAGTTTTCAGAGCTAAGAAATTTCATCTTCTATTGGAGAGCACAGGGAATCGTGTGCTGTAGCAACAGGCTTCTGAAAAGCTATTATATTGTAATGCCTGGGGTTTTTCTTTGCCTGTGTGTCTGTTTGTTTGTTTTCATCTAGCAACCAAGACAATATTTTAAGCATTGACTAGAGAGAGGAATATTCCATTGCTATTACCAATCCCCTAGACCATCTTGTTTCCCACATTACAGTTTACAGTAAATATATTCAGACACTGTATTGTTTTAAACTTTGAAATTAGTATCATTTTACCAGGACACTATAATCTGAACATATGATTCTTCCATGAAATGAAACATTTATTGTAAGATCTTAAATGTACTGCTAGTTGCCACAGCTTTTCCTAGATTGTTTTTTTAAGCATTGTGAAATGTTCTCGTATTGTAGAAGCATGAAACAGTTTCCTATTGCAGTCAAAATTAACCGTTCATGTTTATGAGCACTTGATTTTTTTTTTTCCCATGGGTACCCGGAAGTACTTTTCAGAAAAAATGCTCACTTAAAAAATGCTCTTTAGTGGACAGTTCTGAATTGTTATTTCTGTATTGATCTGTATGTAAATATTAAGCAAGAATGACAAGGCTAAACCAATAAAAAGAGTAGAGGAGAAGGAATGCGTAGGGGTTTCTTGGGGGTTTGTTTGTTTGTTTTATCAGTCATTCAGATAAGGCATAAGGAAGCTACTGCATCAGTATGTGAAGGGAGGAGCAGGAAGAAAGAAATCAATTTTTCCTTTGCTGTTGTTTGACTTCTTTAAGTTTGCTTGGGAAAATAAGAAGCAATTTGGTTTGCATTTTATAAAATGGTGTGTAAATATATTTTTCCAGTTCTTTTCTAGAACAGGGTCTTTGAATAACCAGCAGGCAAGATGGCTTAGAGGTGGTGACTATATGAACAAGGGGAAAATTATTCTTATCCGTTATCTGCATGTAGTACGTAGTTTTTTGGATTCTGGCTTGTACCATAGTTTATACATCACTAAGGTCAGTCAGACTTTCTGCTATTAGTAAGTACAGGAAGATGTGCCTGTGCCAAAAAGTTGGTCTCAGAAATGAATGTCTTATTTATAAATGTTAAAACAAAATATGAGACACCCATTATGGACTGTGTATTTCAACACTTTTCTTCTTTAGTCTGAGGAAGACCTAAAACGTAAACATTGAACAGGTTGGCTCGATGGGCCAAGGCCAATGGTATGGGATTCAACAAGGCCAGGTGCTGGGTCTGGCACTTGGGTCACAACAACCCCAGGCAGCCCTACAGGCNGTTGGTCTCTTCTCTCAAGCAACAAGCAACAGGGTATAAGAGTAAATGGCCTCAAGTTGCGCCAGGGGAGGTTTAGGCTGGGTATTAGGAAATATTTCTTCACCAAAAGCATTGTGAAGCATCAGAATAGGCTGCCCGGGAAGTTGTTGAATCAACATCTCTGGAGGAATTTAAAAGACAGGTAGACGTGGTGCTTAGGGACATGGTTTAGTGGTGGTTTTGGCAGTTTTACGTTAATGGTTGGACTGGATGATCTTAAAGGTGTGTTCCAACCTAGACAATTCTGTGGTTCATTTCTGGGCTCAGAGTTTTTTTGCAAACTTCATCTCTTGCTTGTGTCTGATTCCTTTACTAAGAATAGGACTTTCTGTGGTGTCTTATGTCTAATTTCTGGAGAACAGGTAGCTCCTCACTCATGAATCACAAGCATTTAATCACTTTGGAGAGTCTCTGTGTTGTCAATGGAGGAAAGCAGATGGGGTTACTTAGTTTCTGAATTGCTCTTCAGAGATGTCTGTTTCTTTTGCTTGTATAAGATTAAGCACTTGTGTTAGATATCATAAATCACTTTCCTGCGGCAGACAGGTCCATTTTAAGCATACTCGCAAAGGTTATAATATCAATGTCACAATGTCAGGTTAATACTATACTAGGTTATGTTGAAAGTCTCCATCTTGTTAATGAGAATTTTTCTCTATGTTTTCTTATAGTTGGAAATGGAAAAATCTCAGTTACAGAATCTTGAGCTGGAGCACAAAAAGCTATCCGCTCGTCTTGAAGAAGAACGTGGAAAGAATAAGCATGTAGTATTGATGCTGGTGAAAGAGTGTAAACAGTTGTCTGGCCGAATCGTAGAGGAAGCCCAGAAACTGGAAGAAGTGATGTCAAAATTTGAAGAGGAAAAGAGAAAGGCTACTGAATTGGAGGAGTCTCTTGCAGCTGAGAAACAAAGGAGCACACAAATGGAAGCTCAAATGGAAAAGCAGCTGTCTGAGTTTGACACAGAGAGAGAGCAGCTGCGTGCCAAACTTCATAGAGAGGAAGCGCACACCAGTGACCTCAGAGAAGAGAGAGATAAAATGATCAAAATGATTGAGCAGTTAAAAAGGGAGACTGAAAGTAAAGCTAATCTTTCTCTTAAAAATAAAGATAAAAATAAAGATTTTTTTTTGATTTCTGTTTCTGTTGAAACAGAAGAGCCAAGTTCAAGAACTGTTGCCTGCCAAACAGATACAGTAGTGATGGACAGTAGCACAGAAAACATTAAGAAGTTGCCTTTGACTGTGTCTGTAAAGCCTTCTACAGTGAACCCCCTAGTGTCTGGCAATACAAAAATGAATGTGTGCACCAATGCAGCATTTGTGAAGCCTGTCATTGATAGGCAATCTTCATCCAGTGAACTTGTCCCTCCCGCAACTCCTGTTCTTACACAGAATCAAAACAGAATTGAGGAAAATGGACCAAGTACAGGCTCATCACCTGATTTACCAAGTAGCACTTCCCCTTTTTCAAACAGTACTTCCCTTTGCACCCCTGCAGCCCCGACTGCTGCAGCTCAGAATTCCTCGCTCACTTCATCTATGCACAGTTTGCATTCACCATCTGCCAACACTGCTGGTCATCCCAGCCTAAATCCACGAATCCAAGCAGCTAGATTTAGATTTCAAGCAAATGCGAATGATCAGGACCAAAATGGAAACACAACCCAAAGCCCTCCCTCAAGGGATGTATCTCCTACTAGTCGTGACAATCTAGTTGCCAAACAAGTAGCTCGGAATACCGTTACCCAAGTCCTTTCAAGATTTACAAGCCCTCAGAGCAGTGCTCCGTCACGGCCGGGGACATCACATTCAATGGAAGTTGGCACTTACCCCCCAGTCGGTAGAATGAGTTTAAAGACTCCCAGTGTATCAAGAATTGACAGAGGAAATCCTCCACCCATTCCTCCTAAAAAACCAGGGCTTTCGCAAACTCCTTCTCCACCGCACCCACAGCTTAAAGTTTTAATGGATAGTAGTCGATCCCCAAATACAAGTGCAAAAACTGACAGCAAAACAGTGACCTCACCTCTTTCAAGTTCACCACAAGGAATCAGGGTAATAAATGAGGAAATTATGTCTAAGTCCTCACCTCAGCTGCCACCAAAACCTGCTATAGATTTATCTGTGGCACCCGCAGGCTGTGCCATACCAGCCATAGCCTCATCTCAGGTGGGTGCCTGGCCTTCCCACTTCCCTGGACTGAACCAACCTGCATGTTCAGAAAATTCCTTTGTCATTCCCACCACCATTGCCTGTAGCTCCTCCATAAACCCTGTTAGTGCTTCATCCTGTAGACCATGTGATTCAGACAGCCTCCTGGTAACAGCATCAGGTAAAGGGATTGATATGCTACAAACTGTCTCCCTCTAAAATAATGTTTTGGGTTTCCTATATGTCTCTTGTTTGCTTTATTTATCTTTTTATACCTTTCTCTTTTCTACTGAAAATTTTCATTTTTAGTTTTTCCACATTCTAGGGGTATGGGAATCCTTTTGCCGATTTAGTAATATTATAAATCAGTTTGCTTCCTCAAAGAGGTCTCCAAATTGAAGGCTTTTTTTAAAGGTAAAGAGGACTAATAGTTAAAGTAAATGGGATGCAGATTATGGTATGTTAAAGAAACTCTTTGGGGTTTTTTGTTTGGGTTTTTTTTTTTTGACTAGTTATTTTTTTTGGTGAATGCTATTATTTTGGACTTCAAAATGCTTTCTCAGTCTGAAATAATGTTTTGAAAATTACCTCTGCTGGTAATCTCCCATGGAACATGTATTTCAGTGCTTTGTGAATCTTTTAGAAAATAGGGCATAGCTGGGGTTACTGTATTCTCCTGTGGCATTAGGTGGTTGCAGAATAAGGTACGTCATTGCTTAGATAAGAGTGCGGTTTCAAGTATACCACGTCATGCCTATAGAATATGTTTCATTTCTATTTTTCTATAGTTCTTTATTGTTTTAGCTGTAGGCTTTGTTAATACTTGTGCGTGGCATCTCACAGGTTTACTTCAACAGATACCAGCCAAGATTTGCTGTTGGAGAGTTCAAATCTAAGTATTATTTTAATAGTCCAAGTCTGGAGTCAGTGTGTGTACCTGCTATTAATTTTGAGTTGTGGTGGACACTGATTTGTGTGCCTAACATGCTGCCAACTTCAGGGAATCATCTTGATGGCAGTTAAATGAACAAAGGCCCTGATCTACCTTTCAGTTAATTATAGATCTTCTGTAAATCTTTTTGTCAACGTATTTCCCTGTTGTGATCAATAACAGTAGAACATTAGGTAGAGGCCCCTCTTTAGTCTGACTTATGCTGCAGTGAGGAAGATGAACATACAGTTATGTATGTTTAGACCTTCATCAGCATTCAAGAATGTTTGAATGTTCTCAAACTTTCAACAGTTATTCTCGGTTCAGTTGTGATACTTCAGTCCCTCACAACTTTAGTCCCTGTGTCACCATCTGTAGGGTATAAAACCCCTGCACAGCTGGTCTGCTTCCATCACACAACCAACCAAAAGCTTTCCATCGGTGACTGCACCTCTGTCTGATAATGCAGTTGAACTCCCTCACCAGTCTCGGAGAAGCTGTTCCAAAAACAGTGTGGCAAACTTAGGTATCTGTATATATAGGAGATTCCAGGGTTCACATTATTAAGGAATTTTTGTTCCTATTCCTCTTCATGGAAGACTTTCTGCGTGTTTCTGGAGTAACCTAGTCATGTTTTTAACATTTGGCTGTGGTACCATGCTGTCAGAATCTTCTCTTCTTTCTGAACTGTGCCATGAAAATATGAGCTCATAAATTTTCCCTTCTACTACTTCTCAGAGTTAACAACTCTGGGATTTGATGGCTGCCTCTTAGTTTGCTGTTTTTCGTATGGATGTCCTGAATTTTTATCTTAAATTCTTATCCCTAGATGAGTCTGATTGCCATGTCAGATAGGTCATTATTCTCCTGGTATTCCAGATATTCTCCAAGCCTCATTTGCCTTCAGGTGCTATTAGGCTCCGTAAGGGAATTAAAATTTCATTTAAAAAAAAATCAAAGATTTTATTAACATACAACAAATTATTGGCCAAATCAGCTTCAAAGAGAATAGTTTTTGTAGGCAAGAGGGTGTCTTCCACAGATCCTATCAGCATGAATTAGGCTGTATATTTCAGTTAGTCTTAGATCAACTAGATGATGTTTGGTAATCATTTAAGACAGTTTTTGATTATTCTTTAAAAAAAAGAAATCTTCTATCTTAAAAATTAACACCACTTGACTTCCTAACTCCATGTACTGTTACTGCTTTAGTTTGTGCTTTGAGGCATAAACTTTTTTCTTAGGAGAACAAGCTGCCTTTTAAATAGGACTCCTTCACCAAATAACCAACTTATGTTTCTTATGAAATTTGTGACAGTTCTCATAGGCAATTCTCAAATTTTTGACAAGATTGTCAATTTTTGACAAAAAGTGTTAACTTTTTAAAATTGTGCTGGTTCAGATTGCCTTTCTCTCTCTCCATTCACTTAGTTTTTGAGGGGATAGAAACATTTGGTTTCATTTAATCCCCTTATAATCCTTGCTCTGAAAGTTTGTCATTGTTAGTATTTTGTAAGTGGCACTGCTTTTTGTGAATTTTTGCAAGTGCAAATGGGAAACGTACCTCATAATCTGAAGTCTGCAAAGAAAGATTGTTTTAACTCTAGTTAGTGGTCTGACGTTTTATTTTATTGATACAGAGATATTATTTTAATAGCCCTCCTGTACTGACTGCAAACAAGCTTAAAGAACTAATAACGTTATCTGAAATATTCAGGTAAATATTCAGGAGCTTCTTTTTCTTTTACCCAAACTAATGCTTATATTTTATTGCACTTATTCTGCAATCCCATTTTATTTATGTTTTTTAAGGGAACTTAATCTGTTTTGGCCAAGTGTTCTGACAAACTGCAGAACTAAAAAACCTTTGAGCAAGAGATGTTATGCAAGTACGGAAAGACCTTTCCTTCAAAATTTTATCCTAAGAATAGAAACAGACTTTGTCTTAGAAAAGATAAACAAAACAAAATTTAATAACCCTGTTTTCATTAAGATAATGTGGTCAGTAATGCCTGAAATTGTGTCACTTATTCACTTTTTTTTCAGTTCGTTTTTTAAGTATGACTTTTATTGAAGTCATCAGCATCTAACAAACTACAAACACTACTGAAACCTCCTTCCCATATCTGCATTTTCATGCCCTCTAAGCAGAGATTCAGTTAGTTTTATTAATGTTCTGTTTGATTTTAATCTGTTTTATTTACTTTTTTCAGAAAATGTTTAGAATTTCAATTTTACTTTCAATTAAAGCAGATCATGGTGAAATCTTATTTGTATTTTATTGTATAGTAAGTAGTGAGCTTCAGTTAGAATTTGTTAATATTTTTAAACAGCAGTTCAAACCAAATTTAACATCTGTAAAAAGACATTGAAAGGATCCTCCATTGTTATATTTTTTTGTTTGTCAGTAAATTCTTGTTTGTTTCTTCTTAATGTGGAGTCAGAAGAATTGATAGTAGCCTAGTGACTAAAGTATTCTCTTTATTCATTTTAAAACAGTTTCCTAGTTAGCTCAGATTGCTTTAAGAACATATCAGCAGCCTGATTTTCTGTTAAGAGAGTGTCTTGATTCCAGAAAGAGCAACTATTAAGACCAAACTTAAAATCAGAGCACCGATTGTTTCAGTTACTCGTTCTGCTTAATTAATGTGACGATACCTTCTTTTAGAGATGGAGCATTGTACTTCTTGTTGCTCTTTTCATCCCTGGTAGGAAAAGACACCAGCTTTTGTCATTAATGTTGAACAGACTGCACATAGAGAAATGACAATGAACATTTATGGCCTGATTCAAAATCTGTGACAGTGTTTTCATTAACTTCAGCAGCCTTTGTACTGGTGCCAAAATGCTTCTGCTCTGTTTGGACTTAGGTTTCAATGGCTGTAAGACTTCAAAATGGAAACGAATGTAGGCAGTTGGATTTTCATACCCCTGGGATTTCTGCTTTCACTTTTTTCTTGGTTTTGCGCTTTTTATGTCACTCTTCAATGAAGTATGGTTTTTACTTTGCTCATTTCTCTAATGATTGATTTATTCTCTGTATACAATTGGCTTGGAAGATAAAAGTCGGGGGGTGAGGGACTGATCTGGGCTCTGAAATTAACCATCTCACATTCTGAAGCTGATGCCAGAAGCTGTTTTTGTCTATCCCTCTGCCCTTCATCACTGCATGCCCTACAAGCTTTCACAGATGCTTCACATTTCCTCGCTTTTTGCATCTGTAATGGTGTACCTTATTTATTGGTATTTTCTAATGTTGCTGTATTTTTTTGGATGAATTCAGCTTTAATATATTGCCTTACGTTGATAATAGAAGCTAAAATTATGTTTATGTTATTACCTTATTATTTTTGTATCTTTTTCAGTAGGTTTTCATCTAATGATAACCTAGTATAAAGAATTTCATCACTGAATTGCAACATATTTTTAATTTGAAGAAGTTGAAATCAAAGTTATGATACCACATATGTCAGAAAAAAATTTTTTTTTTTTGCATTTCTAATAATGATGATTAAAAAAAAAAAAAACAACAAAAAACTTCCACTAAGTTCCACCTTTCAGTAAGGAAGGGAACCCAGAAATACTATTCATATTACAGAATTACTTGGCAGAGTGAACTTCATGCTTACAGTTTAGTGTCAGGCTCCCCAGGTTCCCCCAAATAATTCCAACATAACTTGGACAAAGAATGTTAGCATTTGGAGTGCCACCCAAGCAATGTCCAGTGTCAATTAACTACTATGACAAGACAGTAAAAACTACAAAAGTACCATTTTGAAAACATTGACATATATAGCAACAGCTGCAGCACCTTTAGTTTCAAAGAATAACAGAAGGCTGGAAAAATAAAAACACTTTTCTCATGGAAAGGAAGAACATAAGTTATTCTTCAGACCTTTGATGATTTTGTAAGAGTTAACTATTCTCAAATATTGGAAGTAGAAATAAATATATATGGGTTTTACCACTTAAGGGATGGTTTGTATTGTTGTATATATAATAATTTTTTTTTTTACAAACTTCAGAAAAGCCTCAAAATCTTCTGATTAATAATTTTGGAGAAACAAATATTAGGAGGTAGCTTCAGAATTCAAGTTACATGAAGACGGAGTTAACTTTGCAGTTTAAAGTTGGATTTATAAAATAATTTCATAGTTGTAGTGATGACTTTGTACAGTCAGTATCAAATAAATACATTGAATAATAAGCTAACATTGGGAAAATACAGCAAATATATTTCCTTTACATGCTAAACTAGTAAACTTAATTTGAAATGACAAATTAACTTACTTTTTAGAAACAAATATGAAAATACTTAAAGCGTTTTTGTTGTTGTTGTTGTTTTGAACTGGGATCAAACTACGTGTTCTTCATTGGGGTTGCCCAGATGATGGATTCCTGTGTAAGTCTGGACCTTGACTAAAGTTTGCCCAAAGATCCTGCAAGATTCCCAACTCTATTGCTTCTATAGAATTCTATTTGGAACTTGGATATTGAATTTTGGTTTTCCAAAATGCAGAGCAGATCATCCCAGCACGGTAGAGCTACTGCCACATGAGTTTTCTAGTTCTAGGTGTTGGAGGTCTGATAGCATTTGATCAGCGTGATGGGGCTGGAGATAATGTCCTGCAGCTACTCTTCAGTCTTAGGTGTTGCAGAACCACAGTAAAAGCTGTGTAAACTCACTTTGTTTTGTCAGATTTCAGCCTCATATAATAGCTTATGTGTGGCCACAGAATACAAAGTTATTTATTCAAGAGAGAAATATAATATGGATTTTCTAAAGATAATAGTGAAAATAAGGGAAAAAAAAAATCTTTCTCCTATTTTCTTTTGCAGTCCTTGATCAAGGAAGAATGCACAAAATTTTCTATGCCTTATGCAGCAAACTTCATATTCTTAACAAACTCCCTACTAAAGCTCATAAGTAATGAACAGAACATTTAACAAAGATAACTCCTAAGCTTTTACAGCTTTAAATTGAATATTATTTTTAATGAGGTGACTTGAAAGTTTTCACTCATAAATTTTATATAACCTGTTATTCATTTACACTGGAGCATTTTATAATACATTGTTTAAGTATTGCTGAGTAAAAGGAACATTACCTTAAGGTACAGTTCAATAATAAATATATTTATTTCTCTATTATTGGTGAATAATGTCTTCTACATTTTTTTGCAAACTAATTGAAAGGCACTTAAAGTTATTAAGTGCTCTTTGTGTGATTTATCTGTATAACTGCAGGTGAGATACAGATACTAAAGTTTGCATTTAGACTGTAAAGGAGGATGAAATTTCATATGAAAATAAGTATTTTGTTTTGGAAACCTATCTTTAGATACTTTCAGTAAACTTTCACAGCATATTAGCAATTAAACTAAAACTTACATAAAACTTTCAGTAGTTTCTGAATTTTAATAATATAATTTTTTGAGACATCCAGCTGCTACTACAGTTCACAGTAAGTTTCATGTTAACCTTTTGTAATGAAATCCTGTTCATTTGAATTAACAACTGTCACCCCTGTATGCAGTTTTTATTCTTCAGAATACCTTCTGATGTTCAGGCAAAGCGTCATCACAAAACTTGTGCTGAACTAACAAACCCCGTCATTTTGAAGATCCTTTTTAATTTTTAAAAGAATGCAGAAAATGCAGAGCTTTATTTACGTTGGCTTCCATCTAACTTGTGTTGCTTTAACTCACAGGCTGGTCTTCCTCCCTAACCCCTTTGTTAACAAGTGGTGGTCCTGTCCCCCTGGGTGGCAGGCCCACCCTTCTTCACCAAGCTGCTGCCCAGGGAAATGTCACTTTATTATCAATGCTGCTTAATGAAGAAGGACTGGACATTAATTACTCTTGTGAAGATGGCTATTCTGCCTTGTATTCTGCTGCTACAAACGGACATACAGGTAAGTGATGCTCAGTTTTGTTACGACATTCAAGTGAAATAGTGAAAGCTTATTTCATAAGTTTTAAATATTAATTTAGGACAAATGCATGGGTTTTAAAATTACGAAATTGAAACTGAGATATATATATTATATAATAAAAGTCATAGTATAGCCTATGTATAAGCAATACTTCTGGAGGCAGAATTTTGGAACACGAAAAGTATTCTTGCTTATGGTAACATTCTGCAGGAACATCCATTCTAGTTCTCCACTCCCTTCCTATAAAAAGCCACCTGTAGCAAAGGCAACTTGAAAGAAAGAACTTTCCTCTACAGGGAGTACGCAGGAAAGAATAGGTCATCACTGGTGTTCTGATCCTCTGCAGCTGCGGTGATAATGATGGAAGATAGTTTCAGAGTAGTGTGTTACTTGGGAAATAAAATGAACTGTCTTGAACTAGATGAAATAGGGTTAGCTTGTTTTCTAGGCTCTACTGAGGTGCTTAACGTTTTTCTTTTCCCCACTACCCCAACCCTCAATCTCAAGGAGGTGGCATCTCCGAACCTTTCAACTGTTGGTCTTCATATTTTATTAATATATTTATAAAATGAGGCCAATGTGTTAGTAACAGATACAAATTTAATGGATACAACCTCTAAGCGATAATTTTCAGACTGTTAACATCAGGCTCTCGAACAGCAGCTTTCTTTAAAATTCCAGCACACATTACTGTAGTGTTTTCTATGATGTAAAAATCTCTTAGATTCTTATATTACAAATAATGTCGTTATGCCTTTTTGGACACTAAAGATGAAATCCACCAATCCCAATGACAAAAATTCCATTATTTTTTTCACAGTAAAAGGTGGAACACAGTGCCTTTAAAGCTGCTGCTTTCAAGAGTACTCAGTGGTTTTATTTAAGCATGTATTTGTTAGAGACACAATTAGAAAACCAGTGTTCAAAATAGCATTTAGTGAGACTATTCCATTATTTTTCTCAAGTATTTTAAAAATCAAAGTAAAGTTAGGATCCAAAATCCATAGCTAGGCAGAGAGTGTACATTTTTTCTGACGTATTCAGGGTTAATTTTGCTACCAGGCATCAGGATAGGAGGAATTTTCCCTTTGTTCGGAACGGTATATTTTTTCTGTGCTTGCTAGGTGCTATGGTTTACGTCGTAGGAACATCTGTGCCTTTTCATCTGACAGATTCTTTGCTGTTGCCAAGACCCTTAAAATATTGGAAAAGTTCTTTATTTTATTTTCTTCCTTTAGCACTTAACACTTTTTTACTTTTCTTTTTTTTCCAACTTTTTCTCTTCAGTATTAAGAGTCTGAGTTTATTATATTGTGTGGATTTATTTTTCCCCTCTTGTTGAATGGATGTTCTGTGGATTCTTCTAGGCTTACATCCATTTATCATTGCTGGTGTTTGTGGGAGACCGTAATTGACCCAATTCTTCTTTACTCATTTTTTATTCCTAAAATGTTTCGAAGCAAATGCCCTGATTTTCGGTTGCAATTACTGTGCAGCTCTTACTGACAGCAAAGGCAATTTGGTTTCTTGTTTTATTGTCAAAATTTCAAATAAGAGAGGCACTTGGCAGCGGTATGAAAACACAATAATAAAAAAACCCACATGCATATGCATCCTGTAATTGTATAGTTTCATTTTTAATATAAAAAATATATTACAAGCGTTTTGGTGTTGGACTTCTATTTATAGTTGACAGGGTGCAAAAAACACTTTGTTGTACAAATCATCCCATTTTAGCAACTAAATGGATTGTACAAATTCTGAATGACAGAATCACACAGCAGCAGTACTGATGCCTCCTTAATACATTATATGAAAATTGAGTCGTAGATTTATATTTTCGTAGAAAGGTTTTTGTGCTTAACTTTAATATGTAATCCTTTCTTTGTTACTTACAGTTTGTTCCCAAGTGCATAGAGAGATGCAGCTCTTTTAAGTGGAGACTTTTAAAAACAAATTTATGTAAAAATATATAGGCTTAAGAAAGGAAGTATAGAAATAAATCGCTTCTTTTAGAAGAAAATGTCCTTTTTTATAGTTTTTTTTAAACTAACCAGGTGGAAAGAAATGACACTGGTGTAATATTAAGATGGAGGAAGTATTTATTTTACAAATTTTTTCATTGCGTTGAGTAGGATTGACAATGGTAAGTTACTGTCTTTTGGCTGTTTCTTTTTTCCTTAGAATCATTTAGGTTGGAAAAGAACCTTTAAGATCATCGAGTCCAACTGTAAGACTTAACACATAAGCTTTCACTGGTGGGTGATAACACCATGATTTAATTTACTGAGAATACTTTCAGTCTGGAGTTAGTGACTAAACAGGCTTGGAGACTTCCAGGACCCCTTGTTTCTTCTAAGGCAACTAACCAGATTTTCTCATATCTCCTTGGAGATAGTTAGCTAGGAGAAAAGAGTGGCTCTAGACTTGTTAAGAGTCAGCATAGTGAATACCTACCTTTAGAACCAAACACTGTGTTGCAGAGTCTGAGAAGAGTGGAAGGTGAACGATCTCCGCACATTTTCAGTGAACAAATAGAGTATTTGAGATGTATAGATAACTAGAGAAAGGTAGAGCACATTGGAACCAGCATGGTGGCACCAGCTCTTATGTTCTCTCAGTCCAGTCTGTAGAGAAAATTGAGTTACACAAGAGAGCACTCAAATATTCTTTCCTCATCAGACCTATTTGCAAATTGTGTAGCCTTCCTGTTCGTAAACAGTTGCCTTTTGAGACCTGCAGCTGAGGGTTTTTCCAGCACATGAAGCTCATAGGAGCTGCTTTGTTTCCTACGCACACTGTTCCCGATTCTGTAGGTCTGAGAGAGAAAAGGCTCTAAAAATATACACTAAATACTTTCTTTGTGTTTGAATGGACATGAGGAAACTGTTGATTTTATGATTTAACCACTAGATTGGGATAGCTGAAAAGATTGTTTTGTCAGGCCGGCTTGGTTTGATCCATTAACAAAGCAGGAGCCGCTTCAGTCTATAGTACACTTGATAACATGTACAGTAGCGCAGTTAGCTAATATATCTGCATATCTCTATTGTGTTGCTAACCCTGACCGTTCTCTGCCACACATGAGGTGGTTGAGAAAGAGAGAAGGAAATTGAGAGATGTGAAGATAATAATAATAATATCCTTTGGACTCAACTACTTGCTAATCATATGCATTTATGGTATAATCGATTCTCTTCTATCCTGAGTACTTGGAGGCTGTGGCACCCTGATTGATAGGAAAAACTGGAATGATGTGGGAAGTAGAAAGGAGTGAGGTGCAGAGACATACAGCTACATGGAGTCAGCTCTGCCGAGCCACTGGATGTATCTGCATGGTGTTTGCCAGCACTCTGGAAGAACTAACTACCCATCTGTGGTGGAGAGCAGTAAAGTCTGCAGGTGTTTATGCTAATACACTTCCATGTTTTGCTTTTGCGTTGACCAAAACCTTTGGCTGAGTGACAACATCTAAGTCTGTCTTGTGCCTGCCCTTCCTCCCAGTCCCCTCTACTGCTGATTACTTCAGTGGCATACAGCAGTGAACTGGAGTTAATGAGCCTGGACGGACCCAAATTACCCTTCTCCAAATCCCAATCAAGTGTCCATCTAGAGGACCCAGGCTTCTTGGAGATTATTGCTCATTTCTTTGATATGCCACCAGAATAGGTCATGTAGGGCTTACTAGCTTGCATGGCATGCCTTACAAAAGTAGCTGTATTTCCTCATGCTTGCACCTGTCCCTGAGAATAAACAGATTTTTTCCGCGATCTTCATTAGAAACAGTATTTTCAAAAAGATAAGCTACCACCTGAATGATCTGCCAATCAATAACTGTGAGTTAACCATGCCTTTGTAGAAAGGTGGTCGTCTTCTGTGCATTCTTTGTGGCTTTTGCATGGCTAACAACATATACTTTATGAAGAAGTCAAACAGTATTCTAACCAAATACTTGAAACTGCTAGAAGAAAATTTTTTCAACATCCTTCATAAACTTCAGAAGTATTTTAGGATATCAAGCAGGAATCTCTGTTTTCAAGTTAATTATTTAATATAAAACAGGGATTGACAATGGAAAAGAGAAAAAGAATGTCATTAACAGAGTATTAATTCTGTTACAAAGTGATTGAAAATATAATTTGATTTTAATTGGTATTACCTTACAAGTGGAAATACTAGGTAAGTTAGTTAACTGAGAGCTTCCTTATGAATTGAAGAAATTATTACAGATGAAGTCCTGCTAGCTGGGATGCAACCAACTTTAAAAAAGAAAAAACAAAACCAAAAAACCAGTCAGAGATTACTTATTTAAGAATTAAGGAATCTGTTTTAAAATCTTATTTCTTAATGTTAAATTATTTAATCAATCAGCTGCACAACATATGTATTAATATTTGAAAGAGTTGTAACAGCAGTAAATACGTTCAGGAATGGTTTAGATTAGTCAGATTTCAAAGTAATTCTAAATATATGTTTCTGATATCTAGAGATAAGCTTGACTAGCAAAGCTTGGCTCCAGGAACTTACCCAGTGCTGGAACAGAGTGCATTAAGCTTGCTTGCAAATCAGGTCAGGAGTTTATAATTGGTCTTCTAGCTGAGCTTATTTTCAAAATAGTTGTTTCAACTACAAAAGACTTGGTTTATTTTGGTCTAGAACTAATTTCAAGAATATAGAACAGTTTAAGTATTTTCTTCAAACTTAATTGCATCAAATGATATTCCAATTTGTGGATGAAAAGCAGTCTAATTACTATGTAATTAATTATCTTAATTTAGCTGTAAATTGCTGGAATCGGGCTGCTACTATTTTTACCATGTCATTTTGGAATTACGTGAACAGGAGTGGTTTGGGGAGGTTTGAGTTTGTCAGTTTATCTTATTTGTCATTGCAATCCCATGTCAAAGTGTCCTGAAGCAAGACTGGTCAGCGTGTTGTTTGAGTTACGTGTAGCTTTTGAGCAACTCCCCTGTGCCTGTCGTATATGGGATGTGTCACGTGGCTGCCAGTGGGACCATCCTGCCTTTAGGGTCTGCTGGATAATTCGAATTCCCCACTTTGGAGGTAAATTAGCTAACACCATGGGCGTTGGCAGCAATGGGCATGTATTTGGATCCCAGTAGAAGCCAACCCTGGCCCTTTTTGAAAAGAGCGGTGGTACCTCCAGGGAGTCAATTCTCACTTCTCTCCTGCAAACCACTTCCCAAGCTTCTACTTCACTAAGGAGCGTGATGTATAGTCAAAAAGACTGGCTGCTGTTGCCCCTTGAGTAAGTTTTAAACTCTGGTAGTTTTAACCACTTGTTCTTGCATCAGTCTATGTTTGTGCTCAATTTATAGATTGTGTGAGATTGCTGCTGACTGCAGAAGCACAAGTTGATGCTGCTGATAAAAATGGCTTTACACCCTTGTGTTCAGCGGTTGCTCAGGGACATGTCAAGTAAGTTAAGTCTTAAGATTTTTCCTCTCAGCTATTACTCAATTTTATATTCACTTTACATTATATTATATACTTTTTTCATTACTTTACTGTTGCATTCTTAGGTATAAACACATTTAACTATCATTTATTGAAAGCATCTACTGAAACTCATATTCATATGTCATTCTGGTTTTAATATTTTCTATTTGTTTTGTTTTCAATTACATCTCTGAAGGTTGCTGAACGTGTATTCTTAGTAACCACAATATGACACTGGTCTATATGGAAGAGGAAGGAGGAAAGAAATTCTTTTTGCAATGATTTTTTCAAGCATAGAGACATAGAGAGCTATGAATATCATATTCAGAGACAAAAGTACATTTATCTGAGTATTCTGGGTGATATAGAATAAAATACTTTAAACAACAAAACAGGGGGTTTTAAGGTTTAAGTGTTTTGTATCAGTAAATTTGAAAAACAGAAAATTATGTATGATTCAAAGAATATTTCTAAGAACATTATTCAAAATGTACTTAGGATATCTTCCTTTTATTTTTAAAGATCCAAATTTTATAAAGATTGGTGTTTTATGACAGCATGATCAAAAATTGTGTTGTCTTTTTTTACTGAGAACTGGTACACAACAATTCATCCAGATGTTTGGTTTTTTCCTCCCTTTTCCTCCCTTCATCAGAGCAACTGAAGGCTTATGTTGCGTTTCCACTCTGCAGCTTTACTGTGTATCACAGAACCGTAGGACATAGAACTGCAAGTTGGAAGCAACATCTAGATAACCTTTTCCAGAACATCCTTATCCAGATAAAACTATTCTACAAATTTAAACGTCATGGCTAGGAATCTTTATTACAGACTTTGTTTGGTTTATGCATCTTTGGTTTTGCTTATCTTTCAGGTTTTGATTCTTTTAGTGTTGCATTTTACTATTTTTAGGGATTTTACTCTGATGCAGGAACATATAGAAATCAGTGTCTTTTGAGTGTTATTATAATGTGATAAGCCCTGAACCAACAATGAGGAAGAGTGGGATCCCTGTCCTTCCCATGGTCTTCCACGAGTATATAAGAATCATCAGAGATTCTTACCGCTTCCTAGAGGACTTCAAGATTATCCACTAATGGGCAGCTGTGCTGGTTTTGGCTGGGGTAGAGATAATTTTCTTCATAGTAGCTAGTATGGGGCTAGGTTTTGGATTTGTGCTGGAAACAGTGTTGATGATCCCAACCTTTTGTGTCCCCCAGCCTACTCGCTGGCGGGGCTGTATGAGGAGCAGAAAAGGCTTTGACTCTGTGTAAGCCCTGCTCAGCAATAATTAAAACATCCCTGGATTATCAACACTTTTTCTAGCTATATATCATCTGCCGTGTTATGATATTGCAGACTTCATATTCTTTTTCCCTTAGAGTTACTTATGTAGTATGATATCCCTAAACACTTTTCTTGCTTTCAGGTTTTTTAAATACTAAACATAAATCGAATTGTAAAAGTGGGCATGTAATAACAGGGCCAGGCAAAAGTATCAGAGCTTCAGGGTTTTTGATTTGTTCATCACTTCAAAGTTCTGGCTTAGAACAATTCCGTAATAGGCAGAATTTGGGCCAATAGTAGAGTCTGTCCCCTTGAAAGTGTTATATTTCACAGACCATGTTACTCGTACTACAGCACAAAGAATGTGGGGTTAATGACAGCACTAAATTACTATCAATTACACAGTACTTGTCTGTCACCAATTTGTTAGCCAGCCCCCTGTGATGTGTCAGTTAACCTTATTCAGAAAATGCTTTTAGGAGAAACTTTCAAAATCATTTCCCACATGGTCCAGGCCAGGCTGACCTTACATGACCTTGAGGTGGAAAGTAAATGTAGCATTCCCAGAGTCATTGAATACAATGTGAAATAACAAAATGGATATTTTAACATAGCAGATTTATAACTCAATCTGGAGTTGCTTTATGGAGGTGTCTTGTTATGAAGCCATCTTAAGATGACTTTTGTGACTGTATGGTTAGGATACACATTGAACATTTCATAAGGCAGAGCATTACTTTTATCTGTATTTTTTCTGCTCATTTGAGCATTTTCAGAAAGTGCAGCTAATTAATTCATATTAATGTTACCTCATTTACTCTTTTCTAAAATTGATCATTTTATCTTGAAGCTGATTGGTTTTCTGAATAAATAAGAACTTAATAAAAGGAGATTATTTTTTTTAATACTTGTTTTTTCATCTGTAATTTCTTATATGCTTATATTCCTATATATATCTTACATTGCTTTAAAAATTGTGTCATCCTGTTCCTATAATAGATTCTCCTAACCAGTGGTTGTATGGCATTGTATTAGTTGCTTTGAGGATTTATTGTTGATATGCTTCTATTTTTATGGACTAATAAATATTGAGCCAGAGAAATGGGGGGTGATTTTTGTTTAAAGCCATTGTTTGAACTGCAGAGGAAACAGATTGGAATTAAGATTTTTGTAAAGTCCCGAGAGCCTGAAAAGCTGGTTTAGGGAAGGGGAAGAGAGCCAGCCCTGTGTCGAGAATCGGGAATAAAACTGGACCTACAGCTACACAGTTGTGAGGAGGCACAGGATCTTGGATCCAAATGCTCGTCCCTAGTGAGTCACTCTTCAGCCCTACACCACAGTTTTTGTGCTTCCTAATCCAATAGCTGCTACCAGCACACTCCAGGCCATCCTCCTGGAGCAGCCTCCATTTGGGGATCTGAATGGTAGGTAGTGCCAGAGCTGTTTCGCTGTCCCTAACAGTTTACTTCCCTAGGCCAGTGTCCCTTTTGCTGCTATCTAAGACTGGTATCTTTTTTTTTCTTTTTAAAACTATTTTAAATATCAGTAGTCAGAAAAGAAATGCTACTATTTTGCTCTTCTTAAGCAGCTGTTGTCAAGTTTTTATTAGCCTTATGAAAGTAAATGTTTTCTCTTCACAATTTTTAAATGCATCTACTGTAGTTTAAGATTTACAGGTTGAAAGTAACCCAATTTTGGTCTTTTTATCTATGTGTATGTATAAAATTATACCTTATACTTGTGTATATGTGATGGATAAAATCACAGTTAGATCTGTATCTATAAAATCAGTACTTTATAAAAAACCCCATTTAAATAAGTTATAAAGAGTTTTTGGATGCCAAATACATGAATACATGAAACAATTAATTTTACTACCTTATTGTTTGCTGTAGGTGTGCAGAATTATTAATTATGTATCAGGCTGATATTAACCATGCTGCTGAAAGAGGACACACACCTTTGTACCTGGCCTGTAAAAATGGAAATAACGATTGTATTAAGCTATTGTTGGAAGGTGGAGCAGATCGAACAGTAAAAACCAGTGTAAGTTAAAACAGTTTGTAAAGTCAAAATAACTTGTATAGTACTGAATACAACAACAGCTAGGAAATCTTTACATTAAAATATTTATTTAAAGTTTTCTTTAAAGCTGGAATAAGCCATGTGATTTGAAATTAGTATTTTGTTCATACTTTCTGCGGGTTTTTCTAAGCTGTGTATTGTCTCAAAAATCTCCTAAATTTTGCGACTTCCATAATATTTTACATGTTTCAGATTCTGCCTGCAGTTTGTTGCAGACTTTCCTTCAGCACTGGATTTGTAGCAGAACTCTTCTGTTTTGACTTATTTTTATGGTGGAGGAGTGGAGATAGCGATTTTGCTTTTTTGTTGTCCTTGAGGGCCCCCAACCCCAAATTCGCCAGCCAGTATTTTAAAGTCTTGTATATCGCAAATGGCAGAATATGGCCAAAAAA
This sequence comes from Rhinoptilus africanus, assembly GCA_013400135.1. Classification (NCBI taxonomy): domain Eukaryota; kingdom Metazoa; phylum Chordata; class Aves; order Charadriiformes; family Glareolidae; genus Rhinoptilus; species Rhinoptilus africanus. The sequence continues at coordinate 40,563 of VXBO01002884.1, forward strand.
AAAAAAAAGTATATGCAGGAGAAAAGGAATTACATGTCAGAATTGAAATCTAGGTATTGCCCTTTTCAGGATCTTTCCTGAAGCTTTTCTGAAGACTTTGGTATAAATAGGACAATAAATGTGGGTCGTAGGCTGTTCAGAAACACAGCAGAAAGAGTATTAGCTTCACGGTACATTCTGCTCCTCTATTACACTGATGGGGTTGTTTTGTTCATTTATTTTGCATTTGGAAAGTAAATATATTTGACTTGAAATGAGAGAAATTCATGATGTCAAAACCATGAAAATATCTGACTAATAAATTGATTAATGCAAGATGAAACAAATTATTGATTGTTAGAATCATGTTAGTTTGATACATGATAAAGAAACGGTCTATTAGCAGCATGTAAGTCCTTATAGCACTTAGACTCTGCAGTTTGTGTCTGTTGGATTGTCCTTGGTGAAAGCTGTAAAATTTTCTTTCTGCTACATTTTTTCCCCACCCCATCCCACCGCACCAAACACATACAAGTGACTCTGTTTTCCCAAAGGGTAATTATGTCACTTTTGCTTATCACTTTAATTTCCAAACAGAGCTATCCATTCAGACTCATTGCTGGCATAAGTTCCGCAAACATTTTTCGATGTGTTTGGTGGCAGTGTGCTTTTTTGCTTTTGTTTTTTTAGGATGGCTGGTCACCAATTCACGCAGCAGTGGATTCTGGTAATGTTGACAGTCTCAAGCTCCTTATGTACTATGGAGAGCCAAACAATGGGAACTCTTTGACTGATGCAGAGCCTAATTCAGACTACTTTGATTTGGAGAGGAGAGAAGACAACTATAGCAATAGAGTAAAGCCTGTTATTTCTGCAGATCTCATCAACCATGCTGACAAAGAGGGTTGGACTGCTGCCCACATAGCAGCATCAAAAGGCTTTAAGGTCAGTCTGTGTGACCAAGTTACAGTAACCTGATAGAATTTAGGCAAGATAAATCCTTCTTTTTTTATCTTTGAAGAACTCAAACTTGTATGTTGCATCTAAGTTTTTATCTAGTTTATTATCACACTTAATTTAACAGAGACAGAAAGATAATTTAAGTGGATAATTTATCCCAGAAGCTAGGTGTCAAATGGGGTGAGTTGGCATATTTAAATGCCTATTTCTTTTGGGACAACTATAAAAAGAGAAAACATGATTACTTCAGATTTTCAAAGTTAAGGTGAGATGAATCCCACACGAAATGCCAATTCATTGGGTGTCATGTACTTAAAATAGACATTAGATGGACAGAGTTTCCAATTACAGTTAGGGATGATTTAACTATGAACAATTTCTCCTTTGGGAGGAAGGGGAGGACAAGAAATTTGAGAATCAGATCTGTGCAGTAATATATTGTTTATTTTTTTATTTTGGGCATCCTTTTTAGCAGGCAATGAATAAGTATTTTGTGGGTTGGGATAACAGATGACACGGGAAATGACCTTACAGGTCTTACTGATAACAAACAGGAAGATTTCTGAAGATTGAATTTTTCTTGAAGGATTTGACATCAGAAGCTTTACACTTCTAACACTGAGTGTTTAAAGGAATTGGGTTTTTTCATGTCAGCTGTCAGTCAGATCGTACTGTGAAATTTTTACCCAGGGAGAAAATAGATACTAAGCACAGAAGAAATTGAATTTTAGGAATATATAGTCCAAGACTTCAAAAATCATCTTGTGATTACATGCCTAAATCTGTCATTATGTTTGCTTTTTTCCTGATAGATTTACTATGATAAATTCAAGATAGGCACAGATTTAAGATTCAGTTTATTAAGTTATGGGTTTTTTAGGGACCAGCCACTGCTTACTCAGCATTTTGTATTACAACAGAGTCAATGTTCCGTTACCAGTGTCTTTTAGGCAGGTACAGACTCTTATTTCAGTTTCCACTCATCTCAGTTTAGATGGAGTTTGAGGTATTTGTTATAGTCTGCAAATACCTGAATAGTGTGCAATATGTTGCTTCTTTCTGCAATAATATAAACCTCAGGAACTTTGAAGCTACGTTTTATTTACTGTCTCGAAGAGGCTTTAGCTAGGTGTTCTCTCTGATGGCGCTGACACCGGAAGTCTTCACATACAGCTTTCATAAATAACTCATGGGCTTGAGTTTCTGAGCACGTTCCAAGTCAGCTCCATTGAGGGTGTTCTCTTAGATGATAAAGGCAATATATAGCTGGCAGATTCCTGGTTTGGATGTTGCTGAGACTTAATCTAATTGTATTTGATTAAATGTATTTGCAGACTCAAGAGGTGTTTGGGATAGTAAGAGGCTAAAGAAAGGCTTAATAGCCATCTTCAAGCACTGTTAACGCTTTGAGTTCCTACTCTAACCCTTGATCTGCACTGCATGTCATTCCTGACACTACATGATGGTTTCATAGAAACAGTGCTGACGCTTGCACCCTTTTCTTTTGAGATTGGTAGGTGCCATTCTTTACAGATGATCTTAGCTGCCATTTCACAGGCAACAGAGCTGACAAAACTTCTAATTTTACCAAGGAAATAAGCCTCATCTCTTTGTTGTCTCCCACTTCTTTCTTCCCTCTTCACTTCTCAGTTTCAGCCTCATAGTTGAGTCCTCTGCCTTCTGCTGTCTTTGCCATTCCTTGCACCCATTTGAGAGATACAGTTAACTACTAACCTGACAAGAAAATACGCGCTTTTTTCTGGCTAATTTTCTTCTGGCAAAGTTAGTGACCTGATTGATTTTTTTAAAAAAACTTCTTGCAACTGCTGGAACCACAATCTGGTAAAATTTCATCTCACATGGAAATACAGCTTGAATGACTGCTATATTTATGAAAGGTGTCAGAGCATCACATATACTGAGAAAAGTCTTTCTGTTAGAACAGCTACAAAATAGGTAACACTAGCCAAACCTGTAACAAGGCACTGTTCTGAATCAAAACACTTAATAGGTACTTCTCTGTGTTTTCAAGGTTTGGTTTCTCTGCTTTGATTAACCTCAGAGGTTATCGATACTCTATTAACTAGTATAATTTCTGATGCTGTCCTTTTTTTAGTATGGATATCTGTCCTTAAAAGGTGTGTCTGAGGATGACAATATTGGTGCTGAATGGATGATTAGAAATCAGGACTTAATCAGTCTTCTGGTCACTGATCAATTAACATTTAAATGTAATTTTGTGAGGGCTTTTTTTTTCCCTTGCTAGTATGCGAGGATCTATGTAATTTATTTTTTTCATCTTACAGTATTATTGTACCAATACAAATTTATCTGCTAGTAGCTTGTTTATAATGAACTGTAATGAATTTTTGCTTTTGTTGAGCATATGAGGTTTTATTAAGCATTTGATTTTTAATAGGGCATCATGGTTTCGGCATCCACAAAATGTTTTTGCTCTGGCATTTATAGAAATGCATTTTTATTTCACTGCATTGTTACTATGCTTGCAGAAATTCATAAAGAAGAGGCTTGTAAGGTGATATTAAAATTATTGGTTTTCTTTTGCTGTGTGCCACTCAGATGTCAGGCATGATGGAAACTCCTACTTGGTGAATTGCGAAGTGAAAACTAGTTTTTATGAATCTGAATAGATCCGTTAATTGTTGTGTATTAAGCTTTAGAGTTGCATTTTTAGTATTGCTGGAACGTTGAGGCCAAGATATTCGAAACAGGATGCATAGTTGGGCTTCTGTTGTGAATGCCTGATCAGCATTTGATGCTTGGAAACTGTAGAAACCTGGCTGTGTATATTCTCCTTTTTCAAAATCTTGATTTCAGACTTTCGGGTCTGCTATAAAATATTTTTACTGCTGGTTTTCAACTCTGCGAGGAACATCCTTTGGATGCTCATATATAGAAACTCCATAGCTGACTGTCTTTGGAAATACCTGTGTAAGAATTTCAATTTGGAGTTTAAGTGCATATTGGTAGAACTCTTTAATGCAGCAAATGGACGAGTAAATAATACAGTTCTTACCTTTGCAGAACTGTCTAGAAATCCTTTGTAGCCATGGTGGACTAGAGGCTGAGAGAAAAGATAAGTGTAATCGAACATTGCATGATGTTGCTACTGATGATTGCAAACATCTCCTAGAAAACTTAAGTAAGTAAATGCTATCAGCAATATATAAAACTGTTTTTAGTAAAGAGCTTGTGGGACAAAAATGAGAAATATTAAAAGGGTAGTTATCACTTTTTTGGCACCACAAAATTAAGTTTTCTTAACCTAGCAAGTTTCTGTTCTCTAAATTTTGTAAAAGCATATGATAAAGGAGGTTATTAGATTACTTATGTCTGTTTTTAAACCACTTGAAAAGACGGTATGTATTGTACATGTGCAAACATCCATATTCTCTTAAAATTTCTGAATTAAGCATTAGTCATTACTTTTTCCAAAGATATTATCCTCTTCTTATCTTTTCTCCAAATTCTTGCAGAAAAATCACTTAGTGGTAGATAGCTGTCAAACTTCCTCAGGCTGAGACAATCATCTAGTCATATCTGAATCACTTTTTAGAGCATAGCTTTATTTGTCACTAATTTATTGTTGGAGGGATTGTTTGTTTTATTCTTAAAAAAGTCTTAGAGACAACATCAAGCAACTTCTTTTTTACAACATCAGTAACTTCTATCAGAAGACTGTTCTTCTGTTGGAACATGGCACTGTCTTCCTTCTGTGTAAGTTTTCTGAAAATTGAGTAGAGTGGGCTGACGTGTATTTCTAGAGTTAGAACTTAGTCAAGTTCTTACTTAGTCAGCTCACAAGTTCTGTGTTTTCTGTTTCTCTATGTAGTCAGAAGTGTTATCTTTGTAGATTTGTATGCTATTTATTTACATTTTTTTATTTGTGTTGTGGAATGTAGGGCTGTGAGTAGTCAAGTTCACTGACTATCAACAAATTTAAGGAAGCTTTCTGTGTGCTGCTTCTGATTTTCCTCTTCAGCTGTTATAATATTTAGGTTCTTATGTTACTGTAGGTGAAGAGAGGAACACAGTTCACTTTCTAATAGAAACTCCTCTGTGGCCTACTTCTTTATCAGAGTGAAGCCAATTTCTGATGGCTGAATCTGTAGCCTGTTAAATTGATGCTTGTATTATTTTCATCAGTCCTAGTGCCCTATTTCTCTGGTCAGGCTTATGATGAATCCAACTGCTTTTATCAGGTCAGAACCTTTGGACTCCACTACTCTCTCATTTGTTAAGCCTGTAGTTAACATCAGTGCAATCAAAATTAGCATTTTTCCTCTATAATGTCTGACCTGTGGAAGCTTGGAAACACCGCTGTCATCTGGGCATAGGCCTCAACAAGCCAAGATTGCATTTTGGGTAAGCTGTATTTGTACCATCCTCTACCAGCTGTGTATGTACCGTCCTCTACCTTCCTCACTCACAGTCCAGTAGGGTTTCCACTGTAAGGAATTAAATGCATGTAAGACAAGAGGATGCGCTCTGACAGATCTGAAGGACTGGGGGCCAGGACTGCCAGCTCTGCCCTAGAGGTCACACGCACTGAAATTTAGGCATACACTGTACCTCTGTCCTAGGGGCCCGTTTCCTTGTAGAGAGCTCTCTATTTCTGATGGTCATTGCTCATTTCCCTGAGGTCCAGCCATCAGAAGGGTAAGCATCCGATATGTTTCTCACAATCCCACATCTGAAGGATGTCTTTGAGTCATCTTTTCCCTATGGTAGGCTAGTGGGTTTAAATCAGAGCTTTTCTGACATCAGAAAAGCTTCATTGGTTTCTATCAGCTGAAGATTTGGCTTCTGAACTCAAAAGCAAAACTAAGATCACGTTGCAAGATTTCATAATAAGCTGGTATCTTCTTTTTTTTGTGGTGCATTTATTTTTAATTTCAGGGATAATTTCTGAAAGGTATTGTTTTGGCATTAAAGATTGAGGATAGCTTCATTTTCACTTTTAGTCATCTAAATGATCCATATAGACTGCTGCTGCTTCTCTTGAGTTGTATTCCATTTTTTAAAAGAGCAAGATTTATAATAACTTCATTAAATTTTGTTTCTAGAATGTGCATGTAAATTTCTTTTTTTAATATTTTGTCGATTTATGATATAGCAAATAAAATATACACTTCCAAGTGAATTTTCTGTCTTAGCTCTTAGCTTTTCATTTTAAGATGTTTGGCTCAGTTAACTGTGTTTTCCACTTGAGTATTAGTGCCAGAAAATTCCTTTCTGCACTGATAATAAAAATGTGCACAACCACAATAAATGAAATGTTAAGACAGTACCTGCTATCTGTCTTAATTTATAAGAAATTAGTCTGCAAAGAGGAAATAAAAGATTAAGTAAGTTTTGTCTTGCTTCCTGTTAGTTAGGCATAAGAATACTGATTTTTTTTTTTTTTTGTAATGCAAAAAAAATATAGATACCTTGATACTTGTTTTTCATCACTGCTCTGATTTTTGTGGTGGTGATCTGTGCTACTCTTTAACATTTGCTTTCCTGTAGCAGGAGATATTTCCTAGCTTTCCTTTGCAGTATTAGATGTCACTGGTGTTTAATAATAGGATTTTTTTAATCGACTTTTCAGTTTTTCTCATTTTTGCTTTTCTGTTTTTCAACAGATGCTCTCAATGTACCTGTAAGGATTTCAGTCAGTGGCATTGAACCAGCTCATTGTGGTGCAGAGGAATTTGATACAGAAAACACAATATGCGCTTTAAATATCCGCAAACAGACATCATGGGAAGATTTTTCAAAAGCAGTGAGTCAGGCAGTGACAAACCATTTCCAAGCAATTGCTTCTGATGGATGGAGGAGCCTAGAAGACCTGTCATTTAATAGTGCTGCAGAATCCAACATTGGCCTCAGTGCAAGCAGCATATTATCTGTCAAACTAGGTATCGATATTGGTGTAATCAGAAAAGCAAAAATTGTGGGGTTTCTTGACTTTGTGAAATCTTGTAAATAAGTTGAATATATCTTTAGATTTTTGGATCTTTTAAAGCTTAGACTAAGAAAGACTAATACTGGCTATGAAACTTGAACAGTGCTGGCATGAAAGCGTTTTTTACTTTTAGCTGTGTGTATGGTAAAATTCATAAAGCACTTTAACCTGGGGACTATGAGGTCCTATGTTAATTAGTCCTTTACTCAACTTAGTACTCCAGAAGAGGGGTCTGTATTACAGGTGAAACAAAACAAGTCAAAGCAAAGCCCACCCTACGTCTTTACAATACAGCCAGAATGTACAGTAAATCCAGACTGGAAATTATGAGCATAGGTAGAACAGAACTACTCCTGTTTCATGTAACTTTACTTATCAAGGCAAAACAGAAGAATCTTGAAAATGATGAGAAATTGGCCAAGATGTGGTAGTAGTAGTAACAGTTGCACAGGATACTGGAAATTCATCTGCTTCATCTTAAATCCCCTCTCCCTGCACCTGCCCACTGCCCCCCAAAAAACCTGTTCACATTAGACCATGTAAATCATCTTATTTTACTTTATTTTACATGTAAAGATGTAAAGGCTAGCTATGAAACTTGTGTCTTAATTGACAGAAAACATTGGTATCCGCAGTCATGTATCTAATAATATGATTTAGTACATGGGACTGCTTTGTTTGTCAATTTATCAGTGTGTGCACACAGCCTTTGTAAGCAACTGAGTATGTTTGAGCATAGGACACTTTATAGAGATACAGGGAATATCTCTTTTTTTCTTTTTAACAGGAAACATTTCATGGTCAACGGGACAGATTTTTTCCCAACCACCATGGGATTTCTTGAAGAAGAACAGAGCTGAGCATATCACAGTGTTTTTGTTTGGTAATTTTCAATTCATAATTTTCAGTTTTGAATATTAAGACACTCCATATGGCATATAGAATCTGTGAATCAGTTGTTCTGGTTTTGTTCTTCAGTATTGCTTGATCTTCAGAAATATCATATCCAATTAATTGTTTAACTAGATTTGAAAGGGTCTACACCATTTAGCAAATATGCTGGCACATAAAAGCCCTGCTACTACCTTTTTCAGTTACACAGTAGTATCCATTTTAGTTATGTCATGGTTAGCCATGTATCTGTGTTGCTAGATAAATCCTTTCATTTCTTCACCATTTTAATTTGCATAGCCTGTAATTTTAGGAGATTGCTGTAGAATACAGCATGAAAAGTGTATCTATCCATACAGGCTTACAAACATGAGAGATTTAAAAAAGTTATTTGTGTGTCTCTTTTTAAAGGACCTCAAGAAGGCTGCCTAAATAGTGTGACTTACGCATCTATGATCCATCTTCAGACACTTCAAAATTACCTCCGCCTGGTAAGTACCAAGCTACCTTCTCTCTGTACGCTATTTATATGTGAAAATACTTCTGTAATAGTGTTGACTAAAAAAAATTGACCTTCTACTCTGTGAAAGAATGGCAAGACTTCTAAAACAGGAAATGGGATGAAAGCTGTTACTTTAAAATAAAGTTCCCCCTAAATCTTACCCCAGTAAGTTTAGTCACGTGAGGCCATTAACTTTGTTCTTTGAATAGCTGCCATCTGATTAACTGAACTGCTTAAGAAAATATATTAAAACCTCTGTGATGTCTTATTTCTTTCCAAAGCTATTTCATTCCACTTTTAGAGGGGGGAAAAAAGTTAGAATAACATTCATGTAAGCAATTATTTGAGACTTGTATTTTATTATTAGCTTATATATATATAGTTCCTGCAGCTCTTACAATTGATTTAATACCTCAAAATGTAAGGATAATTGAATAATATGAGTTAACTTTCATAAATCATTTGTTTTAACATTGCTAATCCAATCAGAATGAGTTTTAAATCTGCATAATTTCTGATGTGTCTTTGGATAGTGTTTATGTTGTTAAAAGAATAGTTATGTGCTATAGGTTTCTCCTGTATTCAACAATATTGCACAATTACGTGATTGTATTACCTTACTGACTTTCTAGAAAGAAATTTTACATTTATGACAGATGAAATAATTTTTATTCTGCCATATTGATAACATGATCCCATTTCAACTGGAAATAAAGTCCTTAATCTAAGTCCTTACATTAACAGTGACTTAAACTTCTCCTTGATGACTTTAACATCATGCTGGTTTATCTATTTTAATGCAAAATTAAAAAAATATTTCTCACTCCTAAACTCATCCTTCCTACATGATTTTTTCAAGTTTTAATGATTGTCTTAATGACAAAATACCTTTTCATCTAGTTTTACAAATAAGGGTATCAATTTATCAATATATTTCCAAGATGTCGTATGCAAATATTACCTATTTTGAAACTAATATAGTAATGATCATCAGCTCCAGTAGTGCAAAACAAAGAATTTTTCTGTTAGATGCTGATTGTCTCATCTATGTAAAAAAAATTAATAATCCAAGTCTATGAACTTACAAGAATAATTTATTGTCTGTCTGTAGGTTGAACAATACCGTAATGTCATTTTCCACGGTCCAGAAGGAAGTTTGCAAGACTATATAGCATATCAGATAGCAGCTTGCATGAAGGTATTAACACAAAAATATGAATTAAATTACTTCATAAATTGGAGTTTGCACTGTTGCACTAAATCTAGACATTTCAACACAGCAAAAGCAAGTGGCTGCAGGATCCACATGTGAAATCGTGAAAGTTGAAGTGGATGCTGGTTTCTCCAAGGAGCAGCTTGCAGAACTGTTCATCAGTAGTGGTAAGGTTATTTCAGCAGGACTGATTTTGGTAATTTGTAGGATAATTTTTAATGTTACAAAGTAAGAAAATACACTAAAATATTTTGCATAGTGGGTGGCCTGTTTTAACAGAATCCATAGTTGTCCAGGTACTTGGGGATCAATTATAAGGGTATAAACTGAACTAGAACTAAGTTTGACAGCCCAATAGGGAGCTCTGTCAAAAAGTTCATGCCATTTAGGTAAAATTAATAGTTCTTAATATTTTTTTCTGTCTCATTCCTTTTTCCCTTTGTTTGTGAGCCTTTAAAAGTTGATTACTATGGTTTGGATCTGCTGAATCAGAAACAAAGGTCCATTGTTGCCTCATTGTAGGTGTTCTAATGTTTTTTTTAAAAAATATATGTGAGAAGCGTAGTTATAATTATTACCTTTCTGGGAATAAAAGGAGCAGTGAACGAGTTCTTAAAAAGTCAGGCCACTGGGTTTTGATATATGCTGGTTTACTAGATACTTATGTGTGGATCTGAGCCAAATTCTGTCACATAAGCAGGCAAATGTTAGTTTTTCGTATGTATATTCTGAGCCATAACTATGGGACAAGGTTGAATTTCTGTTAAAAAGAACAGTTTTCTCTTAATGGATGTGAGTAGCTACAGTTAGGTTAGAGTGCTGTTACTTGGCTGCTCCACAATGAAGTATTCTCAGAATGGTCAGCAGGCTATACCGCTGTGAAGTCACGCTGAATAATTGGTAAGAGTGAAAAAAGGACAAAGTAGCCAAAGATAGACAGTGAGACATGTGAAAAGACAGTGCTTTTCTGCATGCTTCCTTATCCATTGTTCTGTCACATCTCCTCTCCTAGGAGAACACTCTCCTCTTCTCTAACTGGTTACATCAGACTCAGAGGACGTTCCTGTCCTCCCTGCTCTCCAGCTGTATCCTCTTAGTAAAACAGGGCAGTAAGAGTCAGGAAACTGCAAATAAGTAGTAATCATCAGCTGCAGTCAGTTGCTCTAAGTTTTGCCCTGTTACTCATCCTTTTCTTTAATGACACCTTTAGTGCCACCTTCAAAAAGTTCTGAAAAAATGCAAGGCTCAATATACTCGAGACAAATGTTTTGTTTAATGTTTGTATTACAGAAGTATTGATCTGGGATGTAGTGTTACAGGAACACTTGCAAATCTGCATCTTTTTTAGGCAGTAAGACATTAAAATCGTGAAAAATAAGGGAAAAGATCTGAAATATGAAAAAAGGAGTTCTGTATATAGTTTTAATGCCTGTTGGGTTCAGGTGTTACTGTTTGTGCCTCAAATTATCTCTGATTATTTGGGTAATTCTTAAAAGATATTGAAGGAATTTTTGCATAGAGGATAGTAGCCAACAAATAGGCAATCTCAAAAGTGATTAAGTTTCTTATAAACATGGAATATTCTGAATCCTTTTATCACTACATGGTATAAAGAAATGAAAGAAATGTTTCCAAAGAGCTTTGCTATCTTTTCTGTTTTATTTCTTTTCAGTGTGCTGAAATCCCTCCTATCTAGGAATTTATTTTAATAATAGCTTTCAATTATTTTCTTTTTATTTTACAGTATGATATTCTTTCCATTGTTTGATTGTATGTTTCCAGTTTTGAACATATTATACAGTCTGTCTGCTTCTGCGAACAAGTTATGAGGCAAAAAATAAAATAAAAAAATCCTTTGTTTCTTTAGTAGCAGTAAAAGCTCTATACATAAATAAAAGTCAATTTTCATAAGTAGACATTAATGGGATTTTTATATTTCAGCTTGTCTGGTCCCAGTTAAACAGCCTCCTGCAAGCAAGACAACCATTGTGATTTTAGAAAATCTGGAGAGAGCTTCTTTATCTGAATTACTAGGAGATTTCCTGGCACCTCTTGAGAATCGGAGTTCGGAAAATCCTTGCACTATTCAAAGAGGTATTTAAAGTATTTGGGATGGAGAAATGTTTTTACAACAATACAGTAGTATATAATACATGACAAACAGGGAACTTAGAGGAGAAAAACTGCAATTTGTTCAATTTTTGAATTTTATTGCAAACAGTTCTTAACGAAATAAGCATTTTTTAAGGCTAATTTAGATGTGGGTGTTTTTCTTTCTAATTATTTCACTGCTTCTTGCTTTTATATGAAATCACACCACAGCTTTGAGTATTTTTTTTTTATGGTTCATTTTTAGCAAATGGAGTTTCTGGTGCCTTTTACTTCCATGAGAACTGCTTTTTACTGGGGACAATCGCAAAGTGTCATCTTCATGGCTCTGACCTGCTGGTTCAGCAGCATTTCCGTTGGGTTCAACTTAGGTGGGATGGGGAACCAATGCGTGGCTTGCTCCAAAGGTTTTTAAGAAGAAAAGTTATAAACAAGGTAAGAACTTGAATGAGCTTCAGCAATTTTGTTCATCACTAGGTCCGTGAAATACGTATGATAGTAACGTCAAAAGCTGATCAGATAACTAAATTGTTTCAGGGAAGAAGCTTTAATTTCTGTGAAGACACAAGCTGTGAATCTGTAAATGTTGTGCTTGGGCTCATGCTGGAAGGTGTGTGACCACCGCTGTTTGGCATAAACACACAGATTGACTGCAAATACTGATATGGTGGATACTTGCTTTTCCACTGCATGAAAACATCCTGCAGTAATTTTTTTCATGTTCTGTACAAACATGATAGTAAAAATCTGCTCAGCAAATGTAAAATCCCCTTCCAAGGAATTTATTTTATATATCTAAAATAATATAATTATGTCTTGTGTGTTTTCTAAGTTGTAAGCAGCAAAAATTCATGATTTTCAAATCAAAGAGGAAAGAGGGGTGAAAATACATCTGTAGGGAAGCTATTTTGAGCCAACAGACCTGCTGAAGCTGGGAAAAAAGCCCAAAAGAGAATAAAGATGGGAAGTCTGTTTTAACATGAACAAATAAATGGAGGATGTGAAACGAAAACCAAGATGTGGGCAAAAGCAGAATTGAGGAATTTTGAAAGTTATTTGGAAGAAAGCTATTGCAGACAGTCAGGCAGTGTTAGACATTGGGAAGTGGAGTTTAATCAAAACAGCTGCAAAGGAAAATAATCTTGGCAGAAGAGTTTTGAACAGGCTTAAAAAGGGACGTTGTTCTAGGAAGAGAAAAAAAATGTCAGTAGTAAAGAGTCCTGGTCTGAGACAACCAACCTACTGTCAGGTCTGAGTGTTCAGCTCTGTGCATCTTGGTTGTCCTTGGGGATGTCATCTCCTGTGGCCTGTGCCACAGTTCTCATCTATAAAAGCTTCAAAGAGATTCTAAAGAGGAAATGTGTGGTAACTGAGCATTTCAGCTGTGATAATGAGGAAATTTAGAAACATTCCTAGGTATTCTTTAATAGTAAGAACAGGGATACAGAATATTAAAAAAGAATCATGTGAAATATATCAATGAAACTCTTAATAGGTTACTTTTCCTACATTACTTTTTTCAAGTATATAGTTATTTACAAGTAATTTGTTCTGTGTGAGACATTGTTTACTCTTTTTCTCCATGCGCTTTAAATCTTTGAATCCCTACAGACATAGTGAAGCTGGAACCACTATGAGTGGTTGTCTGGTTGAGGGTGCGAATAGTTTCCAGAATCCTTGCCAAGGATGGGGAGGGCAGCAGTTGTCTGTAGGCAAATAGGTGGGTTGGTTGAAGCTGGTATCTCACAGATACACTGTGGTGCTGGAATGAGGTAGAGGCCAGAGGACAGTGTAGTAAAAGTACATAGCAGAATTCTCTTCTGTCCTTTTGAGGAGAAAGGTTGTATTCTCAAGCCCACACTGGAGAATATCGAGTGATCTAAGCCCCTTTATGAAAGGACAGAAACTCTTTGATTGTAGATTATTCAAGATCAAAGAGAACGACTGTCTTCAGTTGAGCACAAGGCCAAGAAATACAGCAGTGCAGACAAGTGCAGGGGCAGTGGTGTTCTGACTTGTTCACAGAAAAAGGCTGGAGAACTGCTCTGGCTACCAGAACTTGCAGCATCATGTAACAGATGTCATTTTCAGGCTATTTTGTTTAGACTTAAAAGCAATCCTTAGTCTCATAGGTTAGAGTTTAACAATGTAATAGGCTCCTACCTCTGACAGAAGTTGAACTGAATTTGGGTAGTAATCTCATGAAGTTTATTTTCTCTAAAGCATATATGCAGACGGTGGCTATTTGGAGAAAGAAGCCATGTGTCTTCCTCTGTCTTCCCTAATTAAATAATGAATAAAAATGCCCAGTGTGCTAGTACATTTCTTTTTAATAGATACATGTGCCATATGCAAACTCCAAACTAAAATGCCAGTTGGTGTGGTCCTTAAAATAGCGGATTCTAATGTTAACAACAGAAGAAAAATTAATCTGTTACAAAAATCTAAGGGAAAGTAAAAGCACATTTATAGTTTGAACAATAGACTACTTCTGAGATCCTTGCTTGTGCCTTAATAGTCTTGTTTTCAGATAAAAAGCTTTTTTTCCCCTTATTTTTGGGCTATTAGGATATATGGGAACAGTTTAAATGTTTTTCTACATTAACATTAAATTGTTCACCTGTAGACTTTATCAGGTAGCTCTGTCTTCTGTCCTGGCAAATACTATCCCTACTTCATCTTTTGATGCTTCTGTTAATTCAAACTGTTGCAGAGGATAATCCTAGGATTAGGATGATGAAGACTGTAATTTGGAGTTCAATGAAATCGAAGATTTTTCTGGCACCAAATAAATTGCCTTTAACAAGGCTTGCTAAAAAAAGTAAGTCTTAGAGGAAGGCATCTTTCCTTTATTGCTACCAAGTATAAAATCAATATAAAAATCTACTGGGTGCATGCCTGGATCAGACATTCCTGTTCAGTGTGATTGTATGTCCTTTTATATGTCCTACTATTATCACATATATCGCACAGGATATGGTAGGTGCCTCTTGCAATCCTAACCTTAAACATCATAGAGAAAGCACTGCTGCCAAATTTGTGTCTCTGTTTCTCGCAATAAAGTAGAGACATGTCGGCTTATGGATAAGAAGATGTCTTTTAAAGCATAGTCAGGGAAATTAATTCAAGACTTCGGTATACTCTGTAAAAATGTTTGACCACTTTTTTTTTTTGTTTGACCACTTGTTCCTGATTTTCATAATAGCAATATAGCAGGAAAAAAAGCCCACAAGCCTTCTTGGGGTTTCAAGGAAAGTGTTTGCAGCAGATATGTTGTGTCAAACATCTTTTCTCTCTGCAGTTCAGAGGCAAAGTTCCTCCTCCGTGTGATCCTGTGTGCAAGATCATAGACTGGATTCTTGCCGTTTGGCACCAGCTGAACTCCTGCTTGTCACGTCTAGGAGCGCCTGAAGCACTGATGGGGCCAAAACATTTCTTCTCTTGTCCTGTGGTGCCAGGGCATGGCCAGGCGACAGTGAAGTAAGATTTCTCTTTCCTGTTTACTCTGTTCAGTGCTAACCAGATACTTAAGTACAAATGTAGCAGTTACGTTTCTCCCAAAACCCATCTGACTCAGCAACCTTGCAAAAAACCTTTAGCAGAAGTTATTGAAAGTTTTAAGACCTTTGTTTGACGTTTAATTACTGGAAGAGCAATTTTGAAGGACATGAGTGGGCACTGGGTGTCTAACACTAGTTGACAGTCAGTCCTTTTTTGTGATTTCAGTTACTTTCTGACACAAAGATCGCAAAATATTACTTGTACTGGAATGGCTAATATTGATCAACCCTTTAAGGGTTTTGTTCTTCATTTCAGGACAGCACTGTAAAGAAAGCTGTTCATTAGTGAACAGACCAAAATAATGTCCAAGAATTCTGACCTTGAAAAGTTGGTAAAGTTTCCTTTTGAGGAAGGTTGTACGAGGGATATCTAGAGAAGTGGAATGATTTCTCACTCTTTAATATCTGATAGCATTTTTAAACATACATAAAATTTCATAGATGTATTAGCATAGTAAGTAAGGCAGATACGTACTTTTTAACTATACACACGGCTTGATGTTCAGTGAAATACAAGAAGAATGATGAAATTTTGTCTCTTGCATAGCGCAAATTGCATGAACATCTGCTCACATTCCAACTTTTCTGCAAATGCTAGCAAGTAATACAAGAAATAATTATAGGATTTTAAATATATTAATTTCATACTAAGACATTGCTTGGCTATGTTAGAAAGGTAATGAGCCCCTAATGAAGATTCAGGCTTATTCAGAACTCCCATAATAACGTTGGCTTCTGGAGATGCAATA
Organism: Rhinoptilus africanus; assembly: GCA_013400135.1. Classification (NCBI taxonomy): domain Eukaryota; kingdom Metazoa; phylum Chordata; class Aves; order Charadriiformes; family Glareolidae; genus Rhinoptilus; species Rhinoptilus africanus. The sequence continues at coordinate 56,497 of VXBO01002884.1, forward strand.
TTATGTTTTCTCAGTCTGCTTCATAGCATTCTCCTTAATTGCCACTTCTGTTCCCTCTCTGACTTTTCCCTCTTGTCCTAGTTTGTGCTGACACTCCTTCCAATGCCTTTGCTTAGCATGTGCACTGGCTTTCTTATCTTTGGTTCCATCTACAGTTCTTGATACATTTTGCTTGATCATTTTTCTTTTTTCTTTTTTTCCTCAAAGGCCAGATTAACTAATATCCAGAGTAATTATCAAAGTCTATATCCAGATGTAGCATTGACTTGAAATTTTATGGGTGCTATGAGATAAAAAAAAGTATACCATGCATCTACCCCACGTCTTCCTGTTGAATCATGCCCTCTGAAATGTCTTAATCATTTATTTATTGCAATGGCATTAGTAGTGGACAGAAAAACTATTCTTTAGATACCGTAATTATGCATTTCTGAGTTTGGATTTCTCCTAAGTGTAACTTGGACTGGATTCACAATCCTTTATTTTGAACACAACCCCAAAACATCTTTTACAGTAGCGATACGCCATCTGACTCCTCATTTTACTGCAGTTTTTGTCGACTAATATTAAACAATTAAAAAGCACAGCTCTAGTGAGCACTTACTGGATGCTTTTAGTTTAGCAGCATGGTGGCTAACAGCATGGTCACATAACTAGCAGTAAATAGGTTTAATTAGCAGCTAACTGGTTGCTGTTATTTCAATCTAATTAACCACTCTTGCCCCTCCTCTCCTCTCCACTCTGCTATTCTGCTGCTTTTTGCATCTGTTGAAGCTTTACTGAGTCAGCTCAGTTCACTCGGAGAACAGACAGCTATCTACAAACGGGTTGTTCTGGGCTAAGCGTTAGCCGGAGGCGAGCGGCGGAGGCAGGCGGCTGGGAAGGGAGAGACCAGAAGTGACGGGACATTGGTTCCCACTGCTTCATGTAGTGTCAGGTGTTTTGGAGCGTAGAGTGAAGAAATTAAAATTTTAGCTACTTTTTTTTTCTTTTTTTTTTTGGTCTAGGGAGTTGTAGGTGATGTTCCAACAGGAAAGAGTTTCACTTTGAAGCTCTTTTTCAGGGGCAGGAGGATGCTATACCTTTCCCAAGTATCAGCTGTACCAAAGAACTGGGGACTTGATCAAGAGGACTTCAAACCTAAGACTGAATTTAAACACCGGGTTGGAACTTTATTTAGAGGATTGCATTATACAGCCCATCAATTGTTAACTGTTAGATTAGAGTGGCCTCAATTCATTTTGTATTTGCAGTGTTCATTTCTGACTGTTTATACTAGCAGTATTGCAAAATGTCAAAAGCTTACATAGGCAGAAATGGAGAGAGAATTCTTTATTACTAAAATGAAAGCAATTTTTATATTTTGGTAGATTAACTCAGCTAGCAGAAGCAGACAGTATCTATATGAAATGGTATCTACAACATTATACTAAGGAAGCTTCAAGGAACATCTCCAGTATGCATTTTTTGTCTTATCAACTGTGCTAATTATTTTTCTAAGTAATACAACTTTTATCAAGCTAATACCAGGACTTCTCAGCATGATTGCATATCTTAAAAACTCAGTCTTATGCTTCATAACTAACCGAAAACATATCTATCAAATAATTCATGCATTCTAACTTTAAAAAAAAATATTTTAAAAAATAGCCAAAAAAGTCATCATAATCTTTTGGGTAATGAGATGGCTTCTGTGTATCAACGTATCCAACAGAAGGGTTCATTTAAGTCAAGCAGACATTTTAGCCTTCGCTTTTTCTGAATGGATTTCTGCAAAGTTGAAACACAGCATTATAGCCTATCATTTCCTATAGACCTTTAATGTCTCTGACTCTCAATCTTCCCATCTTCCTCCCATAAGAGGGTATAAGGAAAAAAAAAGAGTTGGTTTTGATCTAAAAAAGATTGTCTCAGTGTCTGTTATAGATGTGAGCTGAGCCTTAAGCCTGAAACTCCTAGCCTTTATCCCGTGAGAACTATAAGCTGTAAGAAATACCATTTAATTATTTCCTAATACAAATTTTTCACTTCTGTGCTAGAACAACTTAATATTTCTCTCTTAGAAAAGCAAAAGTCCCAGAAGAACCATGTCCCTTTGAATCAAATTTTTGTAACCAGACCCAGTCTCTAAACCAGACAATCTGGAAAATCCACAGCATCCTGGAAACACAGTTCACTGTAGAACAAATAAACAAAAGGAGAGTGAGAGCAAGGCAGCTGTATGAATAGAAAGGTCTTGTAAGCTGGACAAGTTTGGAAATGGAAGAATACTGGAAAGGGAATACCTCCTTTTTCCCACTCTGGCAGCAAACAGGCTGTGAATGAACTCCTGCAAGCATGCAGGAGTGCACTCCGTGCACTGGCAAAGGTGAAAAGGGACTGTTTTTTTGGTATATCCATGAACATATGTCTTTCTGGGACATTATTTCTTTTAGCCTTAAAATGAAAAGGGTGTGTATAGTCCTTACCTGGAGGAGGAAAAGTATCAGATGATAAACAGCTTGCCAAAGCACCCTGAAGAAAGTTAGGTCAAATAATTTAATATAAGACAAACAAATAGACCCTACCTTAAATAAAATCAGCTCTTCTCTGACATGGGGTACAATAGAAAGTCCAAAATACATGTGTTTCCTGATAATGCAAAGTCCGCTATGTATAAAATCTTGGGCTTTGATAATTGTCTCTGAAGTCAATGGATTGTTTGTGTGCCTACAGGTGGATGTCCAAGTTATGGAATGCTGTGATAGCTCCCAGAGTTCAAGAAGCAATACTCTCCAGAGCCTCTGTGAAGAGACCATCTGTACCAGGACAAGCAATAGCCAAAAAAAATCCTAGCCAGGGTCAACAGGCTGTTGTGAAAGCTGCTCTCAGTATCTTGCTAAATAAAGCTGTTTTGCATGGCTGTCCTCTACCCAGAACAGGTAACGGTGAACAGTCTGAAAGAGAAGTAATTGTACCTTGCCAAAGTGGGGCTTTTAGATGTTTATTTCCTTTTTGAAAATTCCCACAAAACAAACCTGTAGTTATGATGGGAGGTGTGCAATTAAAAGCATTTACAGGCACTAAAGTAAAAATTTGTATAAGGTAGTCAATGAACCATTTGAAACAGTCAGTTCTTCTTAACATTGCTCTGCTTTTGTTTCAGAGCTAGATAATTATATAGCGGATTTCAAGGGAGGAAATTTTCCTTTATCCGTGGTTTCAAGCTACAAAAATTGCAGTAAGAAAAGAGGTGAGAATGCTTCTTGGAGAAAAGTGAGCACAAGTCCTCGCAAAAAGTCAGGCCATTTATCCTCCCAGTCGTGGAACAAGCAGGAGACAAATACTGAAGGTACAACTTTCTCTTTTCAATTCTGAAAGGTGTGAGTTTTTAAGCTGTGTCAATATGAATCTAACTTTTCTTCTACATCTGAATTAAAAATTCTCAATCAAATGACACTCATGTTTATGTTTGACAGTAAAAAAATTATTTACGTTTTTCCCTCCAAAAGTATTTCTTTGTGACTCTGAGGTATCCTAATTAATATTTTTTTTGGTTTGTTCTAATGCCCTTCCTGTTGTCTGATAAAGGAGGTAGGTTTTGACTCAGATGGTGGAAGAGTGAGCAGTGGATCCACCTCATATTACATGGAATGATGCTCTGTCATTCTTTTCCTCAATACTAGATGAGAGAAAGCTTCATTACTTGACTGGAAGTCTTTAGTTCTGCACCTAATTTACAGTATAAATTTGGGTGTTTTACACATACACATACTTTATAGCTTCACTACAGTAATTTCTGTTGTCTGAATCCAAGTGAAAATAAATGAACACATGCATCCTCAGATCATGCATCCCTTGCTCAATCTTATTAGATAAATTGAGTAGAAAAACCTAGAAGCCCTGTAGTCGTAGGAAGAGATCTTTGGTTTTAAATTGAAGATTTTTCTTTGACTTTCACTTTAATTTCAAAAACTAAATGTAAAAGAATTCTGTGCAGTCACAGATACCGTAAAGTTTTCAACATGTTTCCGCATCATTTTCAGTATGCTGCTTGATAAAGAGGGCTTTATATGACTGGCTTTAATGTGTGTGTAGAAATGTGGAAGTTCCATTAGTAGCTGATGCTTTTGAAATGTCTGTTCACCTCAAGATCATAAGCCATCTAACAAGCAGTTTGCTACACAAGGATAATGTCTGGATATGTGCAGAAGCAACATACCATTCTTCTAAAAGTACACATCTGTCTAGGAGGAAAACTCAGGAATACCATAACCTAATACAAGGCCAAACAGTAAAACTCCTAAAGGACAAAATCAAATGACTTATTTTTGCTTTCAGGCAATGAAGGTAACTCCTTCAGAGAGAAGAGCTAGGAAGGGATTTAGAGAGACAGAGGCTCACACACACACACTTTAGAAACAGTAAGATTCTAGCCTTAATTATCTCATATATAAAAGACTGAAATCCCTGATGCCTGGTACATTTTAATGTTAAATTGAGCTTTTAATTTCTTCAGCTCTCGTTCAGTAAAAAGCCTGCTTTTGCTGAACTGCAACTCTAATGTCTTGATTTTGCTTGCTAGTTCTCTGCTTGAATTGTGAATTTATCTAATCCCGCTAAGAGGATTTAAGAAATCGAATTAACATAACCTGAAGTAGGATGGTTGATGCTGTATCTTGTACCTGAGAATGTTCTTGGAATCCAATTAATATCTTTTAATATAAGTAAAAAATGGGATGGTGAATTTAATTTTAGTAACCTTCCATTTCTGACTGTCAGAATCAAATGTTCCTGATTTCAAGGAAGGGTAAGTTGTTTGATTTTACTTAAATGAAGCAAACTTAAATCTTTTCCTGCTGACACGTGGTTTCTCTTTGAGAGGACCAGTAAGGGTTGTTCAAGTGCCTCACACAGAAACCTCGTCTTCTGTCTTCCACAAACGCTTGGGCAACTTATGCCCCATGTGCCATATTAGCAGTACCACATGGCCCTAATCTACTCTGAACAGTGTCAAGGGATGTCTTCTGATCTCTGACAGACTATGGAAATAATTAGCCAGTAAATGGGAACACGTTTCCCCTGTTTACTACAGATTTTAGAATTTAGAAATCAACACACATGATAACATACTAACGTCAGTCTCCCTTTTGTGCAGGTATAAAATCTAAGACTATGTTGCAACCAAACTGTAAGAAAAGAGCTTCTCTCGCCACAAAGTAAGTTTTAATTCCTGGTATTTGTAACACCTAGCAAACAATACAGATGATAAAATTGTGTTGTAAACCAGGACATTACAGTGAATAGATGAAGAGCTTGTATTTGATAATGTGCTCCACATCTGAAGAAAGGAATCCTTTTTAATTTTCATTTCCGACAGACAATAAAATTTCTGTACTTTGGTATATTTTTAGAACCCATTTCAAACCTTGCAGCACTACATGTCTTTTTATGTAACAGAATAGAATACGACTTAAGAATATTGCGTAACACTCACTTTGCCATGAAAAGCCAAGCGTATGCTTTTTTCACCTGGCATTATATTTTAAAAACTCCCCTGACTCTTTTTGCTTACGGAATGGCATTTCAAAATGGTATAGGGCACGCACTTTAGTCTAAATGATGCAGAGTTTCTCTAAGAAAGTGTATGAATTAGCCAGAGGGAACTGCATCCGAGATGTCAGTCAGAAGCCTTGGTTCTACCGTATTCCCAGGCACAGAGAGCACAGAATACTTATGCTTCAATTATGCTGGGGTTCTTTAAAGTGTTTGGAATCATGCCCAAAAAGGAGAGTAGCCTGAAGTTGATTACTCCATCTTAAAATGAGGAGGATCTTTGAAGAATCCTTTGTTAGATGGAGAGATGTTAGAATGGAGAGAATAATTTGAATAGAAAGAAGATCTCTTATGATATAACAACTATTGACAACTATTGCTGCCACTTACATGTTATTTTCTTTCTGTTTGTGGCAGCAAAGGTCATTTGGAAAGAAATTACTATTTCTCAGGTGTATATAATATTTAAATTCTCTCTCATAGCTTATTTTTAATTATTCTCTCGGATTGTCGCGTTTTTTTTTAAACCAGATCTTCAGAGAAGGATCAATTGAGAACGTTAAATCTGGAGCAAAGGCTGTCCCTTGGTTCTGATGATGAAGTAGATCTTGTGCAGGAACTTCAAAGTATGTGTTCCAGCAAATCTGAGCCTGATATAAGCAAGGTAAACTCAAGGCTTTTAAATAATTTACATCATTACCATATGCAGTTGTTTGCTGCATGTGTAAAATAAATTTTTAATTTACAAGCGCTGCTTGAACTGAAGAAAATTATTAAATTATTTGGGAATAAGCCAAAGTCAACTAATAAATAATACATTTGAGGGTAAGTGTTCTGTTTTAATATACGTTATTTTAAATTACAACTTCACTATTTCTTTTTATAGAGATTTTTGCAGTGGAGGCTGAAATTTATAAGTTCATAAATGCTAGAGCCAGTAGTCTTCTCTGCATTACTGTTCCCCATGTTATCTTCCTTGCTATCATTGCTTCCACTGGGAGACTGTTTTGTAGTCTTAAAGACATAGAAAGTTTTTCCTAAAAGGCGTTGCACATTTGGTTTGTTTAATGTAATCCCATTAGCCATCACAGAATGGGCTCAGAGCTTCTCTGCTGTGGAGGCAAAATTCACATTTGCTGCCCCAAGCAAGAAAGAATGGATTGGCCTAGTTCTTTTCCTTTAACGGTGGCAGGAGGGAGTGAAGGAGGCTTGCCAGGCTCGGAGGTCTGGGGCTACATTCTGCCCTGGAATGGGTTGTGGGTGGTTATGGGAGGCCCGTTGGAGCAGAGGGTGGAGCTGTGGATCTCTCTCATTTTCAAAAGCATCCGGCTCTCCCTGTAGCTGGAGCTATTTGTTCTTTTCCTTCTTTCCTCCTAGCACAGCTGCAGTAGATGGCTGTGACAGCAGCCTGCGTTCACGCTGGAGCAGCTGATCCATGTCTTTTGAAACACGGATAGAATCAGTCTTAGTCTACTGTCCACTTAGGCCATGATTTACGTCCTCTTAAGATCTCCCTGAACAGCAGTTCCGCTAGTTTTGCTTTGTTAAGTATTCTTTTTTTTCTTAGAAGTCAACCAAGTTTTTATTAAAAAAAAGAAATGCTGTGTTCGGGGAGATTTTTCAACCTATTTAATGAAATCCTTTATTACGGTGTTTTGTTTGGGGTTGGGTTTTTTTTAGAGTATTTACAGTACTTGCATGAGTCACGTGCACCAAGGTGGCAAGGTAATCGCTAGTCTGTTAGCAGGAATTTACCATTGTCTGTCTTCGAAAGGATGGGATGTGCTTAAAGAAGTGGTAACCAACTTAAAATTGTGTTTAATAACATGTAAAATGTAATTGCTCATCGTTGACAATGCAAGGAAATAGGGGTTAGATAAGGAAGCAGATAGATGTCACTGTCTTTTGTTCAGTTTCCTCACCATGGGTGGAACCATCCATGACTGGAATTTCTGTTGTTAATTCCCCAGCTGCCTAGAAGAGCCTCACAGAAGGAAGGGTGCTGCTGGTGCATGTTTTCTTTGTGTGATGTAATTTCAGGCTGCCTTTAAAATAAGTACTTCTACTCTCTAATATCCCCTTTCAACTCAAATATGTTCCTGCTGCCTCTGGTACATGTGGATCGAGCACTTGTACAGTTGCAGAGCTGAGTGGGATCAGCTTGCCCCAGGGCAAAATACCTAGTTTTCAGTGAGGACAGAAGGCTGATCAGACTCTATCTGCGACTGTGTGGTCACAAGGTTTGATGAAAACAGTAGGGAAGAAACATGGCAGAGAAAAGAGAAAAAGATTGTTCCTTTCTGTGATGCTCCTGGGGCTGGATAAAATTGAATGGGAAACTGCTTTTTACCTCCGCTGAATAGTATTGCTCTGGAAATGTGCGTTTAATCTTCCTCTGATAACAGTCGATGTGAAATCTCTCTCTTTATCTCCCATCTCCTGCAAACACGCTCAAGAGGGAAAGAAAGATATTTTAATTGTTCTTTGGATGTGTATGCATCGCATTGTACAGAAGCTACATGAAAATAAAATCCAAGACTCCAAAATTTGGAAAATCAAAACATAATCTCTGCCGTGAATAACTAAAAAATCACCATTTTCTTATCTTTTTTAGATTGCAGATTCTAAGGATGAGCTACTGATGTTCAACAACTCTCAGAAAAATCCTGTATTTTCAGCAAGTGGTACTAACCCAAGCGAAACAACAGCACAAAAGGTAGGTGAAACGAGTTTTGTAGTAGGATAGGGAAGGTGTCTTGAGTTTCTCCAAAATCTGCATTCCGGATTGGATCTGAAGAATGCGTGTTCCAGTGCCCTGTTTATTACACGAATAAACTGTTGTGATTCTTAGGAAACTTGCTGGACATACCATGCCAAGTTTCTTCCATTCGCCTTAATGGAAACTGATGATTTATTACACAATGGATGTATTTGCTTCAGTTTTCATGTTGACATAAAGCCATCCCCTCAGGCCAAGTGTTGTTGACATTACTTTGACATTGTAAGTTATGTGCATCAGATTTTGAGAGAAATAAAAGCCCCGGGTTCTTTTCCTCCCCCCAGTTAATGTTATTCAGTAAATTTGCAAAAATGCCAAACTTTTTTAGATTCTTGATGTAAAATTTCTGGTTCGTGGTTTATTTTTCTACCTTTTTTTTACCCAAATATATATGATTCCAAGTCGCTGCTTTCCTAAGTGTTGTTATCTAAGAGGAACTGAGCTGCTCTGGTGTCAAAACTCTCAGGGCTAGAAATGTTGAGAAGACATGATATTACCAGAGTTTGTGGAGAACAGCATTTTCTTTTAAAGGGAACAGGGTTTCTTTTTTCTGCCCAGCTATTTGTTGTAATAGACGGTTGTCTTGCCTCTTTATTTGTGGGAAATCAAAAGGTAGTCCTGTAATTTTGGTGATTCTGGGAAAAGACAGTCTAAATGTAAACAAACTTTACTAGCTTCAGAGTAGTTTCCGAGTGGGAAGAGAAGCTGAATATTGCTAGAAGATGTAAGAGGTCCACCATCATCATCTTTGCAGAAATTGAAGTAATTGTTCATGGGTGCTAATATCCCTACCAAATATGAAGATGAAATTATATCCTGCTTAGTTTTCATTCTTTGGATAATAAAGTAAAAGCTATGCTTTCTCTGTTGTTGCACTTTTTTCCCCTTTTCTTTCTTGCTCTTTGTGGTTTTGAACATCACGAGCTTCTGAGCACTCACCTCAATTAACGTTAGCCAGGGCAGAACCTGTCGTCTGTGTTCCCTCACTGGGGCTCTCTGGAGTCCAACCCAGACGCTTCTATCTGACCGCCATAAAGGGTTTGCTAGAGACACTCTCTATTTACTGCAGGTACGATGAAGTAGCCCCAAAAATAGCCTAACTTGCACATCTGAGCATTAAAAAAGCTGAGGTTGGCTGAGATGACTTACCACCCTTCCCATCATATTTTTTTCAAATCCAAATATTCAAAATGGTAAAATATTTTCTGTAATTTTACTAAAAATACAGAGAACAGTTGCCACTAAGGGAAACAACTTTGACATTGCAGACCCACGTTTAGATATACTGCCTTTGAATATTTCTCTGAACACATTAATTTCAGATATTGCAAACCAGAGCTTCACATAGCAGTGATGCCTGTGTGATTTGGTAAGTCAGCTCACCTACCTGTTCCTACTGTAAATTTTTTCCTAGTCAGTTTTTTTTTCCTTTTAAGATTTCCTTTTAACAACATAAGGCCATGAGCAGAGGAGATCGGAGGTAGACAAGCCTAGCTACCTTTAAGTTTTTTGAAGAACTTAATCAAAAGATTTCATACAGATTAACAAAATTGATTTCCCGTATCTTTGTGGGGAAATTCTGGCCAAAATGAAGGAAACGCAATCCAACCTTTCGCTAGAGGAAAAAGAAAAACGTATAATTCAAAATATTGGAATTATAAGTTTTGTTTGTAAATTTTAATCATTGCTACAATAAATTTATCAAAAAACTAGGAAGAGCAGAGTCTTAGTTTGGAAGCAGAAGTCAGACTTTCAGAGGGAATTGTACCGATGATAAACCTATGCAGCGGCAAGAACCGGTGGCTGAAAAGAGTCTTGAGATTAGAAAAGCATCCTTTTGTGAAAGTAAATAGAATTCCGTAGGTAACAAAAGCGATATGGCATGAGCAGAGGAGATCTGATCAAGTCTAATGAGACAAATTACTTAAAAGGGCAACATAACCATAATTAATTGTCTGGAAGAAAAAAATGCTTTCAAGTGTGTGCAGGAGAAAGAGAAAACTGGTAAGAAATGCAAAATCTTTGATGCAGGATACAAACAAATTGATGGGTTTGAGGATTAATAAGGAATAGTGTTGAATGTTTTCATGCCACCAACCTTCACGCAGAGAGCAGTAGCTGGTGGGGAAAAGGAACTTTTTAATATCACTGCCTAGAGGGTGATCTGGGTTCAACCAATGCTAACAGTGAAGGTCCTAATTCTCCTTCCCTGGCGGTGGGATGGTGGGCTTCTCTCATTAACCATCTATGTTAGTGACCATCGTAAAATATCTTAACGAACCTCTTTCTCCTTGACTGTAAAGGAACAACAAGTGACCATGTGCCTGATTTCGGCACTACCCAAATTCGGGCAGGGTCAATATGGTCCAGTTTTTAAGAACATAGCTTCTTAGCATAAATAATTTGAGATGCTAAAACCTGATTTATAAGAAAGCAATCTGTAAGATTATGGATTAAAATGTAACTAGTATTTCAATTTAGGAGTATTATTTTTTTCATTATTATTATGTTATTTTTATGGTTTTAACGGAACAAAAAAAGTTAGTATCTTTATTCAAGCTGTAAAGCCGGGGTTTTTTGCTCATAACTACCTAAATTTCCATTTTTTCCCTTTGAGCTGTGTCTGCAGCTGTCATTTTTCCACAGTAATGAAGGAAAGAACATGCATTTTTTATTGGAGTACTCCCGAAATTGAGACATCCGAGAATCAAATTTAAGGGTTTTTTTCAAAGGCAATGCATAAACTCCACTAACTTATTTTGGTATTCGGAGCTGGTGATGGTATTTCCTTTCAATCAGAAGCAAAAAAGAGCCGGTAGTTTGTTGACCGAGTAGTAAGAAGCTGTCATATTAAACTGCAAAGGATTGTAAATCACAAGGGTTCCGGGGGGCTGGTAGGGCTCGTTGGTTGTTTTTCGGGTCAAAGGGGGATAATTATTTATAAAGAAAATGCTTTTTTGTTATTCGTAGGATGGAACGCGTCCTCTCAGCAGCAGTCGAACTGTGGAAAGCAGCAACAGTAAATCAAAGACAGAGTTGGGTGTTTCCAGAGTTAAATCTTTCCTTCCTGTTCCTAGAAGCAAAGTCACCCAGCCTTCGCAGAGCACCAAAAGAAGCAGCAGCAGTAATACAAGGCAAATAGAGGCAGATAATCACACAAAAAGAGAGATTTGGAATTTGCACAAAAAAGAACAAATAGAAAAATCTAATAAATAAACCTGCCTACCATACAGTTTTCTGTGTTCATATAATCTCTATAGCGAAGAACCAAGTACTCAAATCTGTAAATATTTTTTTAAAATAAACTGTTTCCCTGTAATGTAAAGTTTGTACAGGACCACAGTTTTATTTCTATGTAAATCAGCTGGAAATTATATTGGTTTAAACTTCAGAAATGGGCAGGTTTGCCACCTTCGTAGGTGGTTTTTTTTCTTCTTCTTCTTCTTTTACTATGACAATGTCTCGCTTCAGTGATGATATTCAGGGGTATTACCACAGGATCCTGGCTGTGTATATACTGTACATACATATAGTCTATGAAGTTCACGTGTTAAGCTGCATTCAGATGGGTTGCGCAATATGTACAGCAATGGCTTAAAGCTATTGGACCTGCATTTTACAGACCTGTTTTTATCTTCACTTAATGAAAAATTAATGGAATGTGGCAATAACTAAAAAGGATTGGAAACGCAGATCAATTACTTTCAGCTACAAGCCATATTAAATATTTTTGGTTTCCCCATCATCTGCCTGCTGAATTGTGATTTTTGTTTCTCCCAAGCTTCTCTTCATCTAAAATGTCATGAATTTCCGTTATAACTTTTATCTTTTCAAAAAGGAAAGAGATTGAGAAATTAAAAGGCAATAAAAGTTATTTTTCTCAGACTCTTCTTCTTTGATAGAATTGAAGAAAACGCAATCATTTATTAACCTAGTTTTTCTTGTATACTGTAAAAACTTTTATATGCTTCGGTAGTGTTTTAAAAGTATCCAAAAAATAACAGTGTTTTACAGAAACAGATTGTACTGAAAAGGGATTTGAGCACAAGCTTAACCTATGGTACTGTCAGAGAGAATGTAGTGGCCATAACATGGTACTATGTAATTACCAGTTTCTAGCGTGGATTGAAGGTGTAATTGCTGTGAAATGATACTTCAGTTGCAGTAGAAATTAATTCCCCCCCGACAGAGGTGGGTTATGTTCCTAGCAGGAGAGTCTCCACGCAGGGGTTCTTTCCCCGTCTCTCCTTGGGCTGTGTTCGCAGGAGCTGTGGTGCCGGGGAAGCGCTGGCTGCCTCCAGACCTCGCCGGGGGACAGAGGAGAGGGCAGCTGTCAAGAGATCAGACTTAGCTGCCTCCCCAGACGGCTCGGAGAGCTGTGGGCCGTGACATGCTCACGGCCCTCCTTTCCAAAGCAGCATTTTCCTCAAGAAAAGCTTGGAAGAGGAAAGGGTTACCCAGCTGTTTCCTAACCACCTTTATGTGTAAAACAGCCGTCCCAAACTCCTGTCAATAAAATTTTTGTACTGCATTTTGTCTGTCTTGCAGTCTCTTTGTATGTGCGTGCTGTCTCTAGCGACACGGAATATTAGAAGCTTGTTTCTGGAATCATTTCCTGCACAGTCTATTTAGGAAGTACCATATCTTTCGGTAATCGCTTTTTCATTAAAGCTTCCATTTCTTGTATGATAGTAACAATAATGACGATTTCTTTAGAGCTTGCGGGGGTTTGGGGATTGGGTTTTTTCCAGTAACTTGGGTGCTGGAAAACAAGAAGTTGGGATGGTGCTTTCGCAGTTGGCTCACGGCAGGACGAGTCAGCTGGGAACCGCTGTAGGTCAGAGAAATGGGTCTCGGCAACCAGCAGCGCGAGCAGCTCCGGCGCCGGGTCCGTGGTGAGGAGGAACACTGCATGGAAAGCGCGATGTGCAGTTCATCGCGCAAGTTACAACATCGGGATTTGCAATAACAATAAATCAAGGGGGTTTTTTGCAAAAAAAAAAAGAGCTATAAGAAAAGAAGGAAAATCCTGGCGTGGTTCTAAGCAGGGTTTGTTCACTGAAAATACACGTTGGAAATGCCAGACCTCCCTTAGCTGAAGAGTGAGCAGCTTGTCTCTGCGTGGTTGGTGGCAGGGCACGATGTCCTTAGCCAGGTTTTTGAGATATGTTTTAAGACTCTGTATTGTCTGTGAGGACCAAAAGTCTTCTGTGCTGTCCTTTGGGTGAAAATCTGCAGAGGATGGAGTGACTTTGATCATCTGTTCGTGGTTTGAAAGTTAGGTCTCTACTGCTACATTTAGCATTGCCCTTGAATGCCCTCGTGAGCCTTCCTATTCAGCCTGCTGTCCTCCGCTCTCTCTGCCTTTTACCCCGTTGCCTTCTACCCGCTATCGTTTGTCTGTCTGTCAGCTCCACACCGTCTGTGGCCTTCATACTGCTTTAATCACGCGGTATTTTGCAGATGTCCCAGTCGAATCTTGTCTTCTGCGGTAACTGCTGAGCTCTCTTGTGAGGCCAGATCAGTTCCTGCCCTCCGGTTGTGAAAACCACCCAACCGTGAAACAGCCTGCAGGCGGCGATCGTCCTGGCTCCTCCGTCGGTTTGTCACTTGGACTGTGGTAGATGGTGCAAAGCACAGCAAGGCCCTGCTCATGAGTTGGGCTTCGCTCTGTCTTCGGTCTCCTCCTGTGATGCTACAAACAGCGCTCCATATACGTGATTTGTAACATCAACTACTCTCATTTTTAGGTTAGTGCTGAGCAAAATCATTTTTCTTCGTTCCTTCCCGTGCCTTAAGCAGAGATGCTGTGAGTGTGCTGCCCGCGGTGGACCACGCTGCTCCATGCTGCGCTCCGCTCCCACCTACAGCCCATTTCCAAATCTTTAAAAGAGGGGGGGGTCAGTGGGAGAGAGACCCCCCTGTCTGTGTGGAGGAATGCTCAGGGAAGCCCCGGAGGTTGCATCCGTTCCACAGGCCAGTAGGTGAGTGAGGTGACTCCCCGTTGAGCCCCTGTCTGACTGCAGTCCTTACACACAACCCAGTCTCTTCAACCAGGGGAACTGGAAAGATCGTCTCATCCACCAGTGACTTGGGCAGATCCTAAACTTCCCCGCTCTCTGCTTCAAATGAGTCCTGAAAATAAAATGTTTCCGTGTGTCTCCTATGGTTCTTATTTCTTGACAAAGAACAATGGAGTATGTCTCTTAAAAGAATGCCTGAGGCCATCAGATGATATTTGCCTCGGTTGTTTAGTTGCTGAGCTTGAGCTCAAAATTAAAAGCGTGAATAACCTGCTCCGTCATTCAGCAAAGGCGGCAACACTCATCCACGAGAGCAAAATCAGGGGCCCTGAAGTTCTGAGGCTTTTCACTGCCTGTAAGCTCAAACTAAACCAAACCCCTCCATCTTTCCCGTAAAATTGGAGAAGCAGAACAGCCTCTACGGGTGGCAGACGCTTGTGGAAGGAGCCCATTTGGAGGCAGGATGAGGGACCACTTTCTTGGTGCTGCCTCTGGCTGAAGTGATGTTTACGCTGGTCAAACCGTAGTTACGAGAGTTGGGAACTACAGAGCGGCTGCTCTTCAGAAACTTGAAGTCAAAGCGGCTGCCGAGGCAGCACCAGGGGTGTTTGTGCCCGGCTGGAGCAAAGGCAGACTCGGGAGGCAGAAGTTTGCTTTGCACACAGGTAAGACATCAGAAAGAAAGGACTTTAAATTCCAAGGATTTAGAGGAACAGAAGGAAGTTCAGAAGAGGGGAAATACTTTCTCAGCACATTGATAAGCCAACTGCAAAGGCTGCGCCAAGCTCACAGCCTCATCGCAGACACAGCAGCGGTAATTGGAGGCCCCTGAACACACCAGAGTGACACTGACGTTCACTTTTATATAACATGTTTAAAAGGTTTTGGGAAAGGAAGCTAAGAAAACCCATTCGTGGGTTAAAGCTTTGATCACAATGAGAAGGAACCTGTTGAGAAAGAAGAGAAAACGGCAGGCAAGAAAGATAGTCATCACTTGAAAGCTTCCAGTTGCATTGCCAAGGATTGTATTTTGGGGTCAGAGTGAGTCCTGGTGAATAAAATCTGTAATAATATTCATCCCAGGAACAGGAAATTGTTGTTGGAGAGCAAGAGGGTTTGTAAAGGGAATGTGTTAGTGTACTGCATTGCATGCTGCTTAATTTGCAAGATTTTTAGGCAGCAATTAATTATCCATTACTGAGCAACTGTACATACAGTTTTGAAGTGATTCTTTTTTTCACAAACGTTACATCATGGCCAAGTAATGGTGGAGCTAAAATACCAAATCTAGATCAGGAAGAGGAGAAAAAAAGTACCAGGAAGCTTTTTAGACAAAGTAAATAAAATGCAACAAGTTATATAATTCTGAACTGACCTCCAACAATTAATGCCAATTCAGAATTAATCTTAATGTGAGATGTTTCAAAAGGCACCTTTTGCAAGAGCTGCTACATTTCAGAGAATGAATGTAAACCTGTTGCTTGAGCAGGGAACATTCAAGAAGTCTTGGGGCCAGTTCTCTTTAATGTCTTTATCAACGACCTGGACGAGGGGATCGAGTGCACCCTCGGTAAGCTGGTGGACGACACCAAGTTGGGTGGGAGTGTCGAGCTGCCTGAGGGCAGGAAGGATCTACAGAGGGATCTGGACAGGCTGGATCGATGGGCCAAGGCCAACGGTGTGAGATTCAACAAGGCCAAGTGCCGGGTCCTGCGCTTGGGTCACAACAACCCCAGGCAGCGCTACAGGCTCGGGGCGGAGTGGCTGGAGAGCTGTCCCATGGAAAAGGACCTGGGGGTGTTGGTGGCAGCCGGCTGGATATGAGCCAGCAGAGTGCCCAGGTGGCCAAGAAGGCCAACCGCATCCTGGCCTGTATCAGGAATAGTGTGGCCAGCGGGAGTAGGGAAGTGATCATCCCCCTGTCCTCGGCACTGGTGAGGCCCCACCTCGAGTGCTGCGTTCAGTTTTGGGCTCCTCGCTACAAGAAAGACACTGAGGTGCTGGAGCGGGTCCAGAGAAGGGCAGAGAAACTGGTGAGGGGTCTGGAGCATGTTGTGCCAGGGGAGGCTTTGACTGGGTATTAGGAAAAATTTCTTCACTGAAAGCGTTATGAAGCATCGGAACAGGCTGCCCAGAGAAGCGGTTGAGTCACCATCCCTAGAGGTTTTCAAAAGATGTGTCCCTGTGGTGCTGAGGGACATGGGATGGTCTTGGCAGTGTTGGGTTACCAGTGGGACTCCATGATCTCGAAGGTCTTTTCAACCCAAATGGTTCTACAATTCTCAGTGTGGAGTCAATCGGGTGTTTAACAGCTCTGACACTGGCGTAGCCGGCAGAGGGATGTGAAGCTTGTGGAAATGGAGGAAGTGGATATTAAGAAAGACTTTGGAAATAGATATTTAATTAATAAAATACTAAAGCTGGTGAGGTGACAATTAAGCAACTGTGAAAGAAAATTGGGTTTTGGAAAAGCAAGCTCGTTTGACCCCAGTGAGATATTGAGCAGTTGCTGCTAATGACGATTATCAAGCTGCTTTGGGTAGTTATTTTCTATGTAAGATTCACGAAGATGGCGAAATGTGTACAGTTCAAGTTTGTTTAGGCTGACCTTGCCTGGCCTTTGCCGTCCTAAGAGCTTCTTAGTGCTGCGTTAGCGGTTTGGCCACCCTTCTGCCCTCCTCTGTACTTGAGGAGAGCTACGCATCCTCTGCAGAGTAATTTCACTCTTTTCAGCTTTTTTTGTTGTTGTTTCTTCCTAGCAGGCTGCAAAATGAAATCTTCATGTGTAGTTTTAGAGTCAGTGTGTTCTTCTCTTTAGCCATATATTGCACACACACACGCTTTAATAATATAAACGTGTGGTTTTTATAACAAAGTGCTTTGGGAGGAGTATTTTTTTAATATCTGTTTTGTTTTATCAAATGTATGCAAAGTAAAGCACATTAAAAGAAAAATTCTCTTTAATAATGCTCTGCCTGTGTTTATGAAGGTCATTGTTTCTTCTTTTCTTCCTCTGTGCTTGGGTTATAGCCTCATTTTTTTCTTTTTTCTCCCCCTTATGCTCCATTTTACGCCATGAGCAGTATGTGCAACTTCCCAGCTTCAGGCAAACAGCCCCGGGAGCTGTTATCCCACAGACAGCAAGTACAAGAACACTTATTCTAGAAGGTAACACGCTCTCCTCGACCTTTGCTGGGAAGCAGATGCCATCCTCCTCCTCATTATGGAGGCTGGTTGTGATTTACCTCCTGTTCCAGCCTCAGCTCCAAAGGGCTGATGCAGTGGTTTTGGACTGAAAGAACTAGCACTTTCTTTTCTGTTCTTTTCCCACTTGCCCTTGGAAGGCAGAGAGGGAACCATTTCTGCAGGATCGTGCC
Source organism: Rhinoptilus africanus (assembly GCA_013400135.1). Taxonomy (NCBI): domain Eukaryota; kingdom Metazoa; phylum Chordata; class Aves; order Charadriiformes; family Glareolidae; genus Rhinoptilus; species Rhinoptilus africanus. The sequence goes on from VXBO01002884.1 coordinate 74,211, forward strand.
TGGGCTCTCTGGGAGAGGCGCTACGGTGGTGGGAGCCGGGTATGGATGGCAGAAGCTGTTCCGATGAGTGCTGTCCCTCAGGGCGGGGGGCAGGCAGTTCACGGGTTTATTTTTTCCTTCAAAGCGCTCCTTCTGACTGTTTGTATCAGCAGCTTCCACTTAGGTCCCACCTACCGCGTGCTCCTGCTCTGTTTACCTCTTCCTTTCTTGAAATGTCTCCTTGTCTGCTCAGTCCAGCTTGCCACCTCCGAACTCCCTCGAACAACCACCTCAAAAAATTAACGCTACTAACTGTGCCAGCTTTGAAGCGTGCACCGCTCCTGCTGAGGCAGCGGCTCTTTTCCGCTGACCTTTCCGTACCATCTTGTTTATTTAGACAATAAACGCTCCCGCATGGAATGTCTGCTGCTCCGAGTAACATCCTGACAAAGGGTGACCCTTGGCACTCCTCATTGGGCTCGGCCGCCCCGCAGCAGCCCCGGCCACCCTCAGGGATCGCACAGGCGGGGAGGTGGCTGTGTGAGAACCGCGGGGCTCGGTCAACAACTGGAGGGGGGACGGAGATGGGGTTCGATCAACATAGAGGCTCTTTTTGGTAGTGCCCAGTGACAGGACAAGAGGTAACGGGCACAAACTTGAGCATAGGAAGTTCCACCTAAACCTGAGGAGGAACTTCTTTCCCTTGAGGGTGGCAGAGCCCTGGAACAGGCTGCCCAGGGAGGTGGTGGAGTCTCCGTCTCTGGAGACATTCAAAACCCGCCTGGACGCGTTCCTGTGCAACCTGCTCTAAGGTGGCCCTGCTCTGGCAGGGGGGTTGGACTAGATGATCTACTAAGGTCCCTTCCAACCCCTGCCATTCTGTGATTCTGTGAGTTGTTTTTCATCTGTTATGAAGGCTGAAGC
>VXBO01002884.1:80421-106749 GCA_013400135.1 Rhinoptilus africanus
TCCTCCTTTAGGTTTCCATTTTACATAAAATCATATTATACTGGGGTGTATGTCTGTTGTGTTTCTGAAGGGTTCATGCTCTTATCTATAAGCGTATTAGGGCCATGGCTTTGTTTCCCATTCCTCTTCTGCACACATACTGTGTCCTTCAATAAAATTTTGCAATTAATGGCTGGAAAAGGTGCTTTCTTCTAAAAACCACACAGGGTCTCTCCATATACCTGTAGGGTCCAGACAGCTGACTGCAAGAGTAAAATTTAGCCTCAAAAGTTGATGCAAGTCTGACAGATTGAGATGCTGAAATATAAGGGCAATAAAAAAGCAGAATATCTGACATCTGTTCAGGCAACGCCTTGCTCTCTGCAGCTGGTTGCAAGGAGCATAAAAAGCTGGTGCTGATCTCGGCAGTATTCCCTAAATCCTCAGCAGCCAGCGTGGGTCAGGGATAAGCTGACAGTGAACTTTCTTTCTGTGCCATGGTCCCAAAGTTACACTGACTCACTGTTGCTAACAAGCCAGATTTCAAGAGCAGGAACATCGTAAACAATCCAACCACTCCCACTAAAAAGCATTACAGCTCTTTTTTTTTTCTATTTGCTTTGCACTCTTGCCTATGCAATGGAAACCTCTGTATCACAGACGGATTTGCCAAACTCCTTAATGACAAACACTTCAAAATAACTTTTTTTTCATGTCATCGTAAATGAGGTTTGGCTCTTTAAAATCCCAGGCTTGATCCACACACACACAGTGAAAACAATCCTCAAAAGCAGAAGGAGAGCTTGTCTTTTTCAAAAAAGGGGATGTTAATCCACACTCCATTTTTCCTGCCCTCAGAGAAGCAGAGAAGAGAGTGTCTATTTTCCCCTTTTCCAAACATAGGGAAGAAATTAGACAAAACCAAGAGAGCAAGCAGAGAGAGAGTTAACCTCCTGGATGGGAAAGGAGGAATCTTTCGGATTAAGTCCCACACTTACAAGCGTTTTCTGATACTTGAGACTTGCAACAAACAAGGGAAAATGGCAACAATTCATGGTTGAGTCTGTGTTAATTAGGCCATCTGTATTAATTAGGTCATCTGCCTTTTCTCTGGGCATTCCATACACCTCTGCAACCTATTAAGCACCACCAGAACCAATAGGTGGCATCTCACAACCATAATGCGCGGGGCTCAGCCCAACATGGAAACAGAATTGTAAAGATCTGGCCCCTAACCCTGGGGACTTTGAAAACAACGTTGCTAAAACCTTAATATAAAATTAGAAGAAAACCTTCAGGTTCACAAAATCTAATATTCCATGATTCTGATTTGCCGTGGAAGAGGCAGCTGCCCGTGGCACAAGCTGTAGGTAAGCCTGAATGCGGTGTCAGAGAGTGCTCCTGCTCAGCTGGCTTTACATTGGCCTGAGAATTGCAGTAACTGGAAAATATTTTGAGGAAAGATTTTTCTGAGCTGAATATAAATATTTCCTACTGTAGTAACACCAGTCTTCTTTCTAGGGCAGGCCACAGACAGTTTTCACTTTTTTTTTCCGGCCTCCAAAATGTTTCCTAGTCATCTTCACACATTTTGGTAGAAAAATGGCCTTACAGAAATTTCATAAATATGGCAAGTCATTAAAATAAGAAGGGATTACAGGATGTTTTGCTGTATCAGCTTCCTCCCCCCCTTTTTTTCTTCCAGGGTCACCAGCGGAGCCAAACATAAAACCTCACCTACTCCCCAGGACTGCGTAAGGAACCCAGGCTGTGCTGTATAGAAGTTTATCTTCTTTATTTTGTTTTTTTTAAATCTCTGACAAAGGCGCCTTTTATTAGGCAATAAGGAAACATGGTTTATAGCACAGCATAACCCTTCCTCAGCACTGTTTTTTTCTAAGACTCTCTATAAATATAACATACGACCATCATTTGACCTACACCGCACTCTGCTGTAACTACTCCACCAGACACAAATAACATTGAAGAGGTTTACCTCCTCCGCAACTTTCCATATTTCTTCATCATTCCATTGCCCATAAGGATCCAAATTCATCCGAAAAGTTCCAGAAAATATGAACACTTTCTACAAGAAAAATATAGACAGACACAGGTAGATAGATACCCTGAAACACTGTGTAAAGCATTGTAAATTGTAAAGATGCAGAGAAAAGAAAAACCTTCTGCAATTACCAGATAGAGTTTATTTCAGGTTATTAAATTTTTTTAAAAACATTGTTCCAAAATAGGTGATTTTAAAAATCCTTATGTTCAGTTTTTCGCCATTGTCTTGATGAAAACTTAGCCAAACTTGACTGAAAAATAGTAAAAAAATCAAATTTCAGCATTTTTCAGAATAAAAGATTTCCTCTGTTTCCATATTGGAATAAGCCTTTTAAAAACGATTTTTGATTCTTTATTATGTGAAACATATTCAAACAAAAAAAAGATCACTAAACCAAAGTGCGTACTTCCACGATTTTGTTTGGAGAGGAAAAAACTGTTGGATGTTTGTCAGTATTCAGGGACACTGCCCTAAGCTGGTTTTCATGAATGAATTTCACTTTTTCTAACCAACTGTAGCCAAATATGTCTCAGCATCATTCTGTTACCTGACATTTCACCATCTCCTGGTCCTATACCAAAAGAGGGGTTTTTTTCATCTCTCTCTCACTGTCACGTCACTGAGATATGACACAGCCCAACCTAATTCACAACTGTAGCGGCAACAACCCTCTTGCTGGCATAGGAGGCTTCCCGGAGTGATGCTCTCTCCATGCTCTGGCCTACCTTCCGTCACAAAGAGAATGCACATTCCATGGCACTGGAAGCCCCATCCTTCTCACACTGAAGTTTACTACTCACTTCTACTTTCCTCATCAGTTTAGGCAGGCAGATTTAAGCGAACATCCCTTAGATACACGTTTTTGTCGCTCGAAAAGCAATGACTCAGACAAAATTAAATATTTGTTCAATCTTTCTTTACATGGGGTGGGTGTGTGAGATTCTGGTGGAAATGAGGTTCTTCAATGGACACTGAGGTTGCACAACATTTCTTATGAGATGATAAAACCGAGCTGCTGCCTTCTGTGCTGCGAAGGTACACCTGCTGCTTGTAGCAGGGAGAACTTGCTCTCAAAGAATGCAAGTGCCTTGTTGAGAAATATTACCATTTGCTTGCTCTTTCCTTGTACGTACAGAACAAATACCAAGAGGAAAGATTTGAGACAATTATTTTCTTCTCTTTTGTCTTCCTGAAGAACATATGTATTTAGAGAAAACGTGTCGAAATGCCAGTGAATCACAGCCACATAGCTTCTTGGCGTCTTGGTAGTCAAACGCTACCAAAAGCAGTGAAGGACTAGCTGTCCCAGCAGAAAATGGCTGAGGGAATACACTCAGCAAGTACTTTCCCAGAGCCTGGCCAGTCTACCGCAATTTCCACCTGACCTAACCCAGGGAACTTGGCATTCTTTCATCAGACTTCAACATGATTTATACCCACATTTACATTAATCATTTAACTGTGATTAATTAAAAGTTCGAACGTGGCAGAAGAAAATAAATTACATTAATTAATTTGCTTAATTAAGAGAGGTAAACCATTGCCAATAACTTCTTTGGGGCAAGAGAGACGGAAGCACCTGGTTCAAGAGAGGAGAGGAGAAAAGCAGCTGCACGGTGGTGCCCTGCAGTCAGTGGGGGTGGATTTAAGGGCGATGGGCTCTTCACCGCGCGGCCAGCAACACACCGACCGAGCTGCAGCACAGGCAGCACCCCACGCAGCTAAAAGTCATTGAAGCACTTTTGGTAGAGACCAGGGGAAAAAGTAGACTCTTTCCTTTATAATCATGATTGTTAATAACAATGAAAGCCCCGGTGAAGTACAGCGCAGTCCTTTTCCCATGCCCCGCACCGGCTAGGTGGTGTGAGCGGGGTGACATATTTGCAGCAGGATTAGGTTCTTACAAGTAGTGGGTGCGGTGGAAATAATACTGCTGTGGAGACAGTGTCAGACGTGGGTTTGTGCCCACTTTGAGCGCCATACATTTAACTAATGGAATAGGTATTTTCATTTCTCAGTGGTAAAGAATAGTTAACTGAACAAACCTGTTTTAAAGAAGACAGGGATGAATAACATTCCTGCTGAAGTGCAGTAGGCAGAGAAATAAAGGGTACTACTTTCTTCAGAAACTGCTGTTATTCCTAATAACTGCGCTTTCAAGGATTAGGCCACTAAAAGCAAGCTATTCCCAAAAGTACTTTTTTTTTTCCCCACAAGGTAAATATTTCATTGTCCTGAATTCTGGTACTTCTTTCTCCAATTCAACATCTCCTTCCTCCCAGCTCCTTAGAAACCACATAGGGTTCACTTGGGTAAATATCATGTAAGTCACATGGGCAGTTTAGAGCCCACTTAAGTAGAAGCAGAAAAAAGCACGAAAAATTCATAAAAGCTAGAAGTCTAAAGTGAAAAACGCCAGAAGTTAATCCCATGGACGTATGTGTTGTTTATAAATATGGAAGAAGTGGAAATTATGAGTGTATTGGAAGGGGGAATGGATGGCTGGGGAGACTGGCAGCAAATCTGGAACCATTTCCTTCTGGGTCGCTTGTTCAAATTCACACAGGACGATAATGGGTGTGATCACACAACAAATAGTTTCTCAGATCTGACATCCACCCACAAGCAAAACACTCAGGAATATAAATATGGTCATGTTTATGTTCTGACCACCCTAAATATTGTAAATCAACCCCTTTGAAAGCCATTAATTCCCCTACAGCCTCTGCATCTTGGTGACAGTGTGGGATACACCCAGCTTGTGGGAATAAGTGTCCTGAGTGATTTAAGCCTTTTGTGGAGAACCAAGACCCTGAAGTACCTGAGCAAACGCACACAGAAGACTAAAGGATCAGTGGACAAGAGGCTGCTAAGTGGCGAGAGTATCTGGGCTGCCAGCAGCTGCTACTGCAACAACAGACAACCCATGTGGCTCCTCAGCCAGACCCATGGACTCTTGTTCCCACAGAACCCAGGGCTGGAATGCAAACGCAACATCATCTGGAATCATACGCCAGCTCCACGCACAAAGAAGTCAGAGTAACAACAGTAACACCTCCATGTAGCCTCCTCCACTTCATATATATTATGGCAACAATATCAACATGAAAAAAAATCAAATTGCTATGTGAATGCCTTAGTATTAGGTGTGCAGTTAGAGGGTTTGTCTTCATAAAGGTCCTTTAGGGACTTTACATTGAGGTTAAAACATTTACAGACAAGACTAAGAGCATGGGAGCAATGAAGACCACCTGCAAATCTTTTTGGGACCAGTTCTGTAATGTTCTCCCCCAAAGATGCTAAAACCTCTGCCTCCCACAGAGCTTACTGATAAACACAAGTGCTGGGCTCCTGGCAACACTGAACTCATGACGCAGAAAACAACCTATACACTGCCCAAAATGAGCATGTGGGGTTATTAATTAATTAGGAACACAGCCTCTGCAGGACCCTCTGTGGGACCACAGACACCCCGTGACCTCCAAAAGTGAACAGCCCTGAAGGGTATGAGATGCGACGAAACAGTGCCAGAGACAGACAGGCGGAGAGACAGGCAGATCTAATGAGCAAAGTGAGACAGCTCCTGAAAAATTGGAACTACAAAGATAACGGGAAATTTCACTTCTTAAGTAAAATAATGGACCAAAAGTGATTTGATTATTTTTTTGTCAGCTGGAAGTCCCACAAACCGTGGTAATCTCATTTTCCACGCTAAGCTTGATTTTAACTCTATATGGAGCATTTACACATAGAAAACATGTGAGATCTGCCAGGATGCTGTGGAATAACGCTCAAGAAGACACCAGAAGTCAACCCCTTCCTTTGAGCTAGCAGCAGCTTATGGGTCTCAGGTTTCTCCTCATTTATTTTACTCAAAAATGGGCCACAGGTCTCCTGTTCTCCATTCAAAGCTAAATTTCTGAAGGCATTTTCTCAATTTTACTCCATTAAATACTTCAGGATGCAATCTATGTGAGGATCTGTATGCAAAAGAGCTTCAGTGTGCTGAAACCAGATGCAGCTGGATGTCCTCATCCTGGAAATGTGGTGGGGAAAGTCTTGCAGTAGAAGCATCAGGAAGAAGGGATAATGGCCTACGATTATTTCAAACGGCCTGTTACCACTGGGGTAATTGTTTTGCATGAGAATGACAAACATCCTGTAGGAGCAGCGCCGGTGTGAGGAGCTACAGGAAGGAACTTCCTTATGGGTGCTCCAGGAAATGTTTTTTATGATTTACCCCTTCACGCCACTGCAATACGCTGGCAGCTGGATTTGAGATACTGAAAGAAACAGGTTTTTGCCTTTGCTCTGGCTCAGCATGATCCCTGACCACCCCGCAGGCTGTTCCACCATCGCCCACAGGGAGCACATGGCAGTGTGTTAGGACACTGCGTGTGCTATGCAGACGTGCATCAACACGCTTCCCACAGAGAAAAACCTTATTTTCTTCTAAATTGGGAAATTTAGGGATCAGGAAGAGAAGGGGAGAGCTGAAAAGTTTTCATGAGGAAGTGTGCCTCAAGTAGAGATCTGTTCTCCTTTTGTTAGTGAAGCCTCTCCTGGAGATGGTGAATATCCATGTGTTGCTGCAGGCCAACCTCACAGGAAAGGAAAAACAACTGGGTTTTTTTTTTCATTCTGAAGCCGTAGGTGAACGGCAAAGAACAAAAGGCTCCCTTTGTTCTGTTGGGCAAGGCAGGGTGGCATATGCAATTTCTCTTCCCTGCTGGGAAAGTGCTGGTGAAAACTTCATTTCATTCTGTATATGGGAACTTTTGAGGCATAACGTGCAGTTCTTTGGCAAGGCTTTGGGACAGGAGCTGCGAGCTGAAGCACTCAAACAGGCTGGCAACTCCCATGACCTTACAGAGAATGGAGGGCTGGGATTTTTTGGCATTGAGGACTTACAAACCGAACTAAAAGTGTAATTTTAACAATGAAGTAGCAATGAACCTCACTAGCAGAAGTACAGTGCTTGTGTAATAAATGTCTCTGGCATTTTGCTGATGGCTGCAGAATGATGTTTTCTATACCATTAGTGACTCTGTCGTGAGTACTCAGCTATGAGAATTATTAATCATATTTTTCACTGGGACAAGGAGGCTACTTGTTACCAAGCTCTCCGTTTTCTCCTCAGCTCATCTGTACCCAAAGACAGCTGGAGATGGAAGGCAGAAACCCTACTGGGCAACCACATCCCAAAGGAAGAAAGGTCTGAAAGCAAAAGGATGTCTATGGGAGAGACAGGGAAGCCCCATCCAATACAGAAAGTTATACTTGGCTGTATAGCTATGTCAGGAAAATTTCCCAATGGAGACATAGCTTACACTGGTAAAAGCATCCTTCATCCTATACAGCCAACCTTTGGAGGACAGCTGTGTAACGTACCTGTCCTCCAAACTAAACAGATGCAGCTGCATTTGCAGTTCACCGCAGAGCTGCCTCGATTTGAACGGCTGACTTTTTTTCATGATGCAGAACTGAACCAGCAAAAATAAAGAAATAAAAGTTTACAGGGACAGACAGACGTGAAAATGTTGAAGAGAGGATGGAAAAGATGATGACAGGTCAGCTATGAAAGGGCAGCTTGCCAAGCAAGCCTCAGCTCAGCAGGCAGCGTGTGACCAACCAGGCTGTCGGTAGAGCTCAGGGAAGGAACAACTCTAACCAGCGGATTCACCACCGCTCTCTTGGTTCTGTTTTGTTGGGGATGTAACTTGGCAGTGAAGAAAGGGTCTGTTCTGGCAAGGTCAAAGTGCTAAAAAATTGCTGTCTTTAAGGAAGTTTCAGAGCATGATTGCGGAAATGCACAGAGAGGAGAGAGTTGTGCCTTCTTCGCATGCTTACTTTAAATAAATGCCACTCAGGCTACTGTGGGATAACATTTTTGAAAGGGAAGCTATTGCAACACAAAACTGATCATTAAGTAGAAAAACTAAATTTTGAGTCCCCCTTCTGTTTGCAAAATCAAAGCCATTGTGTTTCCAGCATGAGCATTTCAGCATCTTTTAACAGCTATCAACCCCAAAACAGTATCATCAGGAACAGCTCAGTCAGACTTAAATCCCACCTCCGTGACACTGAAATAAATCAGGAGTGACTATAGCGACTGAGTGACAATCATGTTACTGATTCACTATAATTAGTTGGTTTGTTCTACTGTGGTAGAAAGCAGAATTTAGCCTACATACCCAAAAGAGGGTGAAAATGAAGACAGACCTCTGCTCTGCTCCCCTAACTATGGAAAAGAGAACCACTATTTTGACAATATAACCTGACAGCATATTTTTGTTAAATTAACTGTCCATTGCAGAGTATCTCCAAATATTTTAAAGTGCCTCGTGTGCAGCTGACGACTCCTTTACGGTGGGGATGGGATGGGAGGAATAGCACAATAGGGATTTGACAGCTGGCAGTCAAAATGAGATCCTTAGTCACTACTCCAGGGTGGCCGACCAAGGTGACCAAGGATGAAACCATATCAGTCTCTGGAGAAAGTAGCCACCCCACAAGGATGGCTAAAGGTGGGATAGACTGGATGTCCCCTCACCATGCATCAGGCTGATCTGCAACTTGTGTCCCTCTGCCTCACAATACCACAAGGCACAATACCTTTTGTTTCTGTTTCTCAGCACAAACCACCTAACTTCCAGTTAAAGGTAACTATGTGCATATGGATATAGAACCAAATAAAATAAAGGCAAAAATAATCTAATTACCTGAGGAATCACTCCAAATGCCTTTCTCCATTGCTGCACGCTGACCGTGTTCCAGGAGACTCCATCAATCTGGATATCCCCTTCTGTATTCAGCAGTCTCAAAAATGCAAAAAGTAACGTGCTTTTTCCTGAACCAGTTCTTCCTAAAAGGCCCACCTGCAATGCAAATCATGAAAACAAACACTTAAGACTGCTCACATATTAACTACAGACCAAGGCAGAAACACTCAGAGATCACAGCAGTGGAGAACAATCCAAATGGATACCATCAGGACAGTAAATGTTGTGCATTTGGAAACTCAAAAGGTAAGGGTTGAATGAAACACTGGGCCAGACTCTCCCTTGTTTTGTTAGAATTAACTAAGAAAAAAGATCTGTTAGCCTACCCTTAGCTGAAGAACAAAAGTCTGCTTATACGTTATCTTGGACTGGTTAGTCCAGCTCTTTGCGCCTCTCCCCTTTCTTTTCCTGTGAAGCGCTCTTCATCAAAACCCCATCCAGCAGACAAAAACCAAGTCAGGAGTGCACTCGAATGGCACTACTGAGCTACTCCATTTCCATGTAATTCAAAACAGAAGGCCTAAGTCTGATCAGACCATCAATTTGTGGTGGGGTATCTTGGGCCCAAGGCAGTGGTCACAGCACACACCGTGCCATTGCCCTCCCCCAAGCAGCAATGCAAATCCTCAACCCACCCAGCTGCTGGCTTTCCTTACCTAAGAGGCAGGAAGAAACATAACAGGTGGGGTTTTTTTTAAATGTTGTGTTTCCCTTGTGGGATTGCACTGACCTGTCACTGGAACGAGCAATATCTGCAGTAACCACCAGGTAACTGAGATACTGCCTTTTCCAACAGCTGGGATTTACACCGTCAGTGCTGTCCTTTCTGAGCCTGGGCTGCTTTTGAAGGGTGACAATATACCTGTGTAGGTGAAGAAGGGGATTCTTCCTGCTGCCTAGCATGTTTTCCTTAACAGTGCCTCAGGGCTCCGAACCAGAGGAGCAAAGCTCTGTGCTGTGTTGCAGAGAGCCCCTCAGCAGAGGAGAGCTCTGCTCTTTCCTGCTTGCTTTACACTTGCTTCCCTACGGGGCAGAGAAAAATCCTCTCCAGTTCAAGGAGGACGTTCCAATTCTGGAAGCACTACCTCCAAGTCCAGGGTTCATCACCAAAATTGGATCGAGTTCTTTCAATAGCCATTGAAAAAAGGACCTTTGTTTTAATTGTTCTGCCCCCTCTCTGTACAGTACAAAAGTATCTTTCATTTTCCATACTCCATTGCTTCAAGGGATTTTCCAGGAAGTAAATCCATCAGACTGCAGCGGCACCCACACCTCCACGCTCCAGGAATCACAGGTGCCTCTCTTCAATAGGCAGAGCACTTCTGGGATGGTGCTGCAGAAGTCAGACCCCAGTTTCAAAATTTCAGTGCCTTCAAACTTGGTAGATGAAACATTCAATTCATGTAAACCAAGGCAGATGTACCAAACCTGGCAAATACTGGGGGTATCCAAACTAGGAGCAAAGGGCAAGGCAAACTATGAGCAAGGCTTTGCACTGTGGCAAAGCCAGGGAGCTGTCACTGAACCCGTTTTCTCATCTATGTGGCAGAGTTAACATCTCCTCTTCATCCGTACGGCTCCAGTTCAGGAAATCATGGGAGCCTTTCCTCCCACCCCACCAAGGATGGCCCCTCGGCATGAACTTAAAGCAAAGCGTTAAGCCTCTGCCTAACTGCTGTCCTGCAACGAAAGCTCTTTCTTGAATGCAATACTAAACTGACATCAAGATTAATTAGAGGTTTGTCAATCTTCTGAAGAATAGAGCTGTTTATGGTTTGTTATATAACAATTTGGGGTGGCACAGAGCCCTCATGGAACGGGCAAGACGGCACCTCCACCCCCCGGCTGCCGGAGCCAGCGGTGCGTTACCCTTGGCACAGCGGACGGTATTCTTTCCTGCCCTGCTCCACCTGGGTCAGGCTGCCCCCAGCATCTGCGCTCACCAGCAAGCTTCCCCCTCCCCAGGAGGAGAAGGTGAACAGCTTCAGGCACAGGAATACGACTTGAGGAACTGGAGGAACTGCTGCATGCGTATTTTATCGGTATACTCTGCTACTCATGGCCAGCAAACATCCCCACTGTGCTTCACTGAGGCATAAATCACCTCAAGATTTCTAGGATAACTAAGGCAGATTTTGCTTGCTTGCTTTTTGTTTGTAGCAAATAATCCTACACATGAGCTCTTTTTAGGAAGAGACACGAGACATTTCTGTTCTTCAGGTGCTTTAGATGATTACTTTGTTTTGTGACAACTTCATGTTTCCATTTAAAAAACCTTATTGAACTCAACCTAGACTTGACTTAATGAATAGGTTTATAATGACACTTCTACAGTTGAGCTTAATAGAAGTCAGATCAAACACAACAAAACCGTGTCTCACCCTCTGCCCTGAACTTATTGAAAAAGAAATGCTTTCTAACACAGCAGCTCCTCCTTCACTGTATTTGGCTGTAAGGTCCTTCACAATCATTTGGCCCCCGGACGGCCAGTTCTTCTCTTCCTTTGCGTGCCTGTTTTCAATTACAAGGGCATCTGAAAGCTGGTTATTCTTCTGTGGCTTAATGGTTTTTGTCTCTTCGGTTGGCATGTCAATGAATTTAAATATGCGTCCGACAGACCGCATCTAGGAATGAAAACAAACAGTATTCTAATTGTAATTAATACTTAGCTACCAAAGCAAATGAAATCAAATTATCCCTATTTCCTAGCCAGAACAGTCTCTTTTCTGTGTAAATTATACTATGATACAATTTCCAAAGGTAGGACAATTCCTGTATAGAGCTCTAGATTCTATTGTTTTTATACTGCTGACATTGGTTAAACATGTAATTCCACTTGCTTCACTTTTAAATGGACACAATAGCTCTTTCCACCTTTTAAAATGTATTTTGAAAAGTGTAGATGAGCTGTATTTATGAAAACAAAGTATGATCATGAAAGCAATCTTGGAGTCCTCGACTCCTCCCTCCTGTAGGGGGTTGCCCAACCTGAAAACTGAAGTTCCTTGAATAATGACTGATAATCAAAGATCAGCAGAAGGCATGGGATTTTAAGATGTAAAGCAGTAGCATCAAGTAAAGAGGAACAATCATCAGACTTTAACATCTGAATATGTAAGAGAAATTATCTATACCTTTTGACAAAAAATTAGTAGGAACTAATTTTATATCTGCAATTATATATATTAGGTGAAATAATCAAGTCCTGTAGTTCACGCACTTCAGACAGAAGTTGCTAGTAGCAGCCTTAGTAAATTTTTTCAAAGGATCATGGGACTAGAAGGGATCCTCTTGATATTTTTTATATATAGATAGAGAAATGGGTCATGGGTCAACTAATAAAAAGGCAATTCACCTCCTTCACTAGAACTCCACTGTTCAGGTGGTCAGAAAACTTATTTTTAAGTCTATGGACCAGTTTGTTCTTGTGCATTTGTTAATTTTAAATTCTAAATAATTCTTTTTCCTAGTTGCTTTCCCCAGTAATTCATGGAGGACCATCTTAGATCCAGTCAGCCTTTCTTCTCCAGGACTAAAGAAAATCCCGGTTTAAGCCTCTTTCTTAACATATGTTCTCCTTCTCCAAACACCCCAGTTTAAAATAATCTTTCTGTCTGACAAGATTGTACACAGCATTTTGAATGATGTTTCACAAGGACATTGTACAAAGGCATTGATACTTTCCTATCTGTATTAGGAATATCTTGATCAACACATTCACAGTCACGTCTTATAGTCACCTTCTCATCAGCAGTGATCAGCCAAACTTTCCTCCATCTTAGGCATTTCTAACCGAGGAGATCCTTATTTACAACAAAGGTTATTCTTAGCAGTCCCTAAATTTCAGCCTGCACTTTGGCTACTGAAATCTGTTTTATATCTGCCATTTGGGGTCACCTAATATCTTTCAAATCCCAGCATCCCGCATGCTAACATTGCCTTTCAGCTTTGTGCCTTTGGCCGATTTCTTCAACAGAATTTTTTTTCTTTGTTGAGAGCATTAAAAAAAGATTAAAACGAGCTCAGTCACAAATCTAATCTTTGTTGAGTAGCCTCCCTACAGCTTAATACTTACAGCTTAATGCCATTTCCTTTCTGTCCAACTCGTTAACTAGTTTACAGTTCTTGTAATAATCCTGATCTCCTTCATTTATATAATTTCTGAAACAGAGCCACAGCTAGTGCTTTCCTGAAGACAAATGAGATCAACTACATTACTTTTGTCTGGAAAATAAATTACTGAACTGAGTTATCAGGTTAGTCAGATACAACCCTAATTTCAGCAAACCTGAGTGCATTCACCCTGTAAGCACTGTGTCTTTAATTACGTCTTCAAAATAGTTTCTCAAGACCGCTGCCATCGGACTCCTTCTTAACCAAAAGTGATGATTGTTACTCTATCACGTGCCACCACCGCTGACAGCTTGGTGGATTCATCTGAAGTGGCCACTGCCAAATCTCCAGCTTCTCAGCCAGTTCTTCCTGCACCCTGGGGTGGGATGTGCAGACACACCTCGTCTGCATGCATGGGGTGGCATTGCTCCAGCCCACCTTCCGATATTTAACTGAAATGTCCACCTGCAGAACCCAATCACACTTAGTTGAAGACTCGATTTTAGATGGAGTGACTCACAGTGGTATATGTGCCACTCCATGAACTGTACAGGAAATTTAGGGAGACCAGGATTCTAACTCAGGCACTTCAGTTACATGCTCACTGCTAGGCTGGTTTTGCATATAATTTCCACTTCAGATATTGAAAACCCCATTTCTGTCTTCTACTCCATTTTCAACTCCCCAGATTAAATCATGGCCTTTGCTGAAAACTGAGATCCGCCATTTATTCATAATTCGGGCCATTTGCAAGTCTAACTCTGATTTTGTCAAGTCTTTCTTCTCTATCTGCTTCTTGACCTCCAATGCATAGCTTGTTTTGGTCAACTAATCCATTCTGTAGAGGCTGCCATTTCTAATATACTTTCAGAGAATGCTGTTCATGCTGGCAGTCCTAGAATCTCCAAAATTTCCTATTGTTTTCCTCCTGCTATTCAGGAAACAAATTTCAGCCCATAACTTGAAGAAGATGTGACATTACATTCAGTTTCCTAAGTGCCTTAGTCCAAATAACTTATTTAACAGATTCCTCATTTTACCAACATTCTTTCTTGCAAACAACGAGAGTAAACTGTAAGACAGTGTCAATTTTTATTGGTCAGAAATTATTTAGCAGAATAAATTAATAAATAGATAGACACCTGAATGGCTACTACATCCAGGAATGCCTGGGCCTTATTTGTTCTCTAATCTGTATTCCCAGTAATATATCTGTCTTTAGTGGCATGATGGAAAACCTTCTGAACATCTTTCACCTTGTTTAACTGCTTTTGTATTCCTTTTGCAAAGTGATTCTACTTGATGTATTACCATTCCTTCCTGCTCTTCGATCCAGATTGAAATATTGTTCGGTAGATTTTCCACGTGGAAGCAAATTTATATACAATGCAAGGAAATACTGGGATCATAGCTTACATCTCAGCATCTTGAGACACAGTTGTAACAGAAATTTTGAAATGCATGCTAACACCCGAGGCTATCGAGTACAATTTCCATCTCAACCACTGTGCAAGATGGAAAGGCATGGTCATCATCATGTTGATATATTAATATAATCTCATTTTATGATAAACAGAAAGACTTTGGATCAGATTGACAATTTTTTTGTTGTCTGTCTATAGTAAATCCCCATATGGAGATTGTGCATTTATTTTAATCAGTGTTTGATGGTACATTTGTTTGCAGAAATCTTATCTCTATAGAAATATCATCCCTTCAGAAATCAAGGTCTTTCTTGGCTTCATCAAGAGCTGTGAATGTTTGTACCGGCAGGGATTCCCTATAATTGCCCAAGAGAAGCTACCATTACACGCTAACAAAAATCTGCTATGAAGCCAGCTGGACAAAGAGCCTTCCCTTACAACAGAAAATGTCATGTCTATGCCCAGCTCCTCCGACAGCTTTATCAGTCATATCACATGTGCAGATATTTTAGACAGCTTAATACTTTAAATCAATTCAGAAGGATGCTTTCCTGGTGCTGTAATTTGCATTATGATTTACATTTGGGAAAAATGCAGCATAAATGTCAGTAACATTTTATCAAGATATCCATTCTTCCTTTCACAGGTAGAAATCTTCTGTCACTCATAATGACAGGTACAGTGTAGGTGACAGCAAGTTTCTTATCCATTATTCCCATCAGCGATGTGCCTGCTATATTCACATTCTCTCACTAATGCTTTAGAATAAAGGAGTGTATTTACTATTTCCATCTAAAAATGTCTAGAGCATAATACACTATTTTTAGCCTTGCCTAACTGTATTTTACTGAGATTCTAATAACATTGCAAATTCTTTAATTTACTTTCTGATTAATATCACTTAAGCTATTCTTAATGTTGAAGGAAAAATTCATAATATAATTATGTAATGTATATTTCCAGAAAGTGAAAGAAGTAATTCTTTTACAAGTAACCTAATACAACTAATTTCATCAGGCCTCTTCTATGCTCTCTTCTGCTAGAAAGAGAGCGGTCACCCTCTCCAGACCAGACACGTGTTACTCAGTGACCATGCTGCAAGGCTCCATTTCCTCAAAAACACGCTGTCTGGAAAGCACAGCGGGCAACTGAGAGGTGCCATGAGAGGCTGGTCCAATGTCTCCTGTTGTGGAAAAACCCTGTGCATGAAATCACTGCAAAAACTGGGTCAATGCAGGCGGACCACACAGTTTTACTGAGGTTTCACGTCTTCTACTGTTACATTTTGGGTGCACTTATAGGACATATACTCCTCTTACAATTCATGTCAAACTTGTACTGCATTTTTTGCTCCTTCTCACGCTGCTTTGCAGGCAGAAAAGTAAACCTTCTATCAGATTTTTCTTGATTCTGTTCCTTTCCAGATGACCAACACCTCACTTTGACAATTGTCATTCTGATGCAGATTTTACAGTCAAGTATTTAATCACTTAAACTCTGGAAATTAACAGTGTTCTCGGGTTTTCTGCTCACAGTAGTAAAAAGCGCACTAAGATCATGTCCTGGTTTTTAAAAAAACCACACCAATTGAACAGGTTAAAGGAGAAATAGCATGGGAATGAAAGCATAAAAAACAGCTGTGAAAGCACCATTATTTTTCACAGTCCCAATTTTTTCTTTGGTCTTCTCTACCATGTAGTACTTAAATTCTTCAGCATCCCTGCTGCACAAGGTGAGGCACTGTGAGGTTTAGCAAGTGCGGTTTTTACATTTTTGGGGGGGATTCTTTTTATATCTCCTTACATAAGTAATCTTGGCAACAGCAAAAGCATGGCATTCTCTCTTTCCCTGATAAAAGGAACTGTCCTCCCCAGTTACAGCACTGCTACTGCAGGATACACATTGGTGAAGGAGGTTATAAAGCATTAAAACAGTCCACTGGGACTAGCCAATGCTTATCTGTGAAAGCAGCACTCACTGGAAAACTTATTTTCTATTTCCTTATGAAGGAAAAAAATCAAAAATACTACAAGAGTGCCTGGAGGGATGACAAAAAGACTGAAAAACAGCTAAAGGGATATTAGCAGAAATGATCAAAGTGAAAAGATAAATCTAGTCTAACTTGCAGCTTTAAATGAAACAATGGATAGCTGTCAGAGTAACCACATATGTGGTTTTGCGTTGTTGTTTGGTTGGGTTTTGTTTTGTTTTTTAAAAAAAAGCAGAGCAGCTAAAGTCTCAGGGCTATAGAGAACAAAATGCCAAAACCATTATGGAGTATTAAAAGACAGTGGGGATTTTTCAGTTAAAGCCAAACCAGTTCAAAAGAAATTGCTTCATAGAGAATATCTGTGTATGTAAAAACAAAATCCAACCTAGAAACTCAGATTTCTTCAATGTGTATGTTATTGTCACGGAAAGCTGAAGGAGGGGACTGTGTGCAATACAGTCAAATTTGCCACCTACCCATGTGTTTGGCCAGTATTTATTCCGGTACGTTTTTTCCTTCTTCACATGATCCTGCTTGCCTACTCTCCTGCCTTCCTGTCCTTTTGCTTGCATTTATTTCACTGATGTCCTGTAGCTTGCATATCTTGTAAAACAACTCAGTACGAGCTTAATTTTATGTACTAATTACAGCAGCTATGTCTTTGGTCATGGGTTTCAACCACTTGCAGACAACTCCAGCTTATCTGACAACCAAAGAATGCTACCTACAAATGTGCTATACCCTCAGGCATGCTTGTGGGCAGGCTGGTAAGCAGGGATGTCACAGCTGCTCAAGGAAGGGCAAGAGTGATGTCATCTAGAGCGGCACGTGCATATCTGTAACTGGAGACACATGGAGATGTGTCAGTTCTAGTCAATCTGGTCCTGTGGGGAGCCTCAAAGTATCTCTTGAGAGAAAAATAGAGTATAACCACATAATACCATATAATGAGAGTATAATAGACTACTACATCAGGCACGCATGCAAGCCTTTGCAGGACCTCTGTAACCAAATAATTATAAAAGATTTTAAAGAGGGAAGTGCTAAATGTAGAGAATACAAAGAGTGGGAAATAATACATCTGCATCACGCAGTGAAGCAGCTTTATTATCTTGAAACAATGAAGCTATTCTTATTTGCCTGTGCACAGGAGCAGCTTTTGAATGTCACGAAAACCATCCTGCCAGCAGTATCTATTAGTTTGTCATCTGGGACACCTAAAAATCCATGGGACAGAGGTGGGCAGCTATCCACTGCTAGAAGTCCAGATGATCCACCTACAAACTGATGCACCTTAGAAGTGCTCCAGTACAGCAGTTTGCCTTAATATAGAGAAAAGCCCTCACAAATGTCTAAAGCACTTTGAGACTTTCTTTTCAGGGGAAAGGGAGTTACTTCCTTATTGCTACTAGTAGATGACATTTTAACATCGATGTATTTAAAAAAAAAAAGGGGAAGTTCTTTATTAAAACACTAGCATGTCCAGCACCCTTTGAATTTCACCACAAGACTTTTTGTTGCTCTTGTGAAACATCTGCAGTTTGTATTAAGCTGTACAACAAGTGCACATGATTCTTATGCACTGTTGTACTTAAAGCGATCACATTATACTTCACAGGGCTAAAATGGAGTTTACAAATGAGAGCTGATTAACATTGTTGTCACTGTTGTGCCTTACCAACGGCGTGTTTTACTTGAGTCACACAACTGCTGTTCAGCGTGACTTGCAGTTATGGCAAAGGAGCCCTTTCACAAAGTGCTTGCCCTTCAAGACAGGCTGTTCTAACGAGCAAAGAAAGAGTCAGCATAAAACAATTGGTGGATAGGGAAAAAAATGTGTCCCTGAATGGCAGTCAGCTTTCTGGACTATCACCAGTCACACGCGTAAACAAGAGATTAGATGTTGTAAGTGGTTAATTCCCAGTTTTGGGGCTCTTCAGGATTTCCTTCAGGATGAGGGTGGTTGAATCATTTATTAAAAAAAAATATGTGGAACTGGCAAATATTCCTTTGCTGTCACTGTCTGCCCCAATTACATGTTTTTTAAATGGTAACTCATTTCAGCTAATCAGGACTTAATGGTCTCCAAGATTTTCTATGAAAGCTCTTTGTTTTCCACTACTGAAATGGTTGGCTCAAGAAGCTAATTTAGGTTCAGAGAGGGTATGACTTGATGTGGGACCTTTTTTTTTCCTCAGAAATTATGTTTGGTTTATAAGACTACTGTGTTTTGTTACAAGAATTATGTCTAAAATAAATCCTAGAATGCCTGGAGGGTAAAGAGAGAAGTAACTATTACATTTTAAAATCACATCTAAAACTTTCATACATTTAACCTAAGGTATGATGAAAACTGCAAGAACAAACATTCTTTTATGAGTTTCCTGTCTGCTTCTCATATCTCAACAAACAGGTGATAATGAGTTAACATTGAGAAATATTCTGCTTTAAAGCCAATCCTAATGGACTAACTGCAAATTACAGAGGTAAACATGTACAACTCCAAAGCCTTATGCCAGGGGGTATTTCACATAAAACCAGAAACAGACCCCCGGGAAAGAAGGTGGTCAAGAGGTTACGGGCACAAACTTGAGCACAGGAAGTTCCATCTAAACATGAGGAGAAAATTCTTTACTTTGAGGGTGGCAGAGCACTGGAACAGGCTGCCCAGGGAGGTGGTGGAGTCTCCGTCTCTGGAGACATTCCAAACCCCCCTGGACACATTTCTGTGCAACCTGCTCTAAGGTGACCCTGCTCTGGCAGGGGGGTTGGACTAGATGATCTCCAGAGGTCCCTTCCAACCCTATGATTCTGTGGCGTCCAGGACAGATTGTTAAATCACTACTCATTTTGCATGGAAGAAGCTGAAAAACATCCATCATGATCTGCTGTGCAAAGCCCTTCAGTAGACCAAGTAAGGTCTGCTGTATACCTCAGTAAGGTATATAATCATAACAAAAAAACTTGAAAACTTTTTAAAGTTTTCCCATTACTGCTGCATCTGCAATGTGAATGAATCCTCAAATGCAATTATTTGCTGTTGCCTCTTCTACTCCAGGAAAATTTTTCATCATAATAAAACTCAGTTTGTGCTGTGCCAAAGCTGGTAAGTTGCCAGGAAAGGTATAAGGGGAACTTTTCTGACACATCTGCCTGACGTCCATCTCTGAAAATAACACACTGAACACCTATAATCAACAAAATAAGGCAATTCTTTAAAAGAAACCACAGCACAGTGCATTTCATGCTTACCAAACTATCCACATCTATACTTGAGTTTACTGCCCACTGCAAGGTTCCCATAATGTTCATAGCTAAAGTAAGAATGATGCCAACACTAGCTGGTCCATCACCTGCAGAGAGAAAAACATTCAATTTATAGGCAAATAAAAAGCCAATAGAAATCAGAAAATTAGTATGTATATCTTAAAATACATATTCACACTCTCTCCCCTTTTATTTCATGAAGAAAAAGTGGATTTGTTAATTACACAAAGGACTGAGAGCTTAAACATCAGTTAAGCACCTGGCTTTGGCACTGAATTCACTAAAAACCTTGATCTTGCTTCGGCAGAAGAAAAGTTTAAATCTTAAACTGTGAATAGAATAAGCCCTCTGCAATCTTCATTTCGATTTCCTTTTTCCAACACATATGAATCTGAAATTACTCTTATCTGACTAAAACACCACAGCTAACAATTTTAAAATTCAAAATAGCTGCGCTGGTTCACATTTTCATTTCTTGGGCAGAGGACATGTCCTCCTTACTGCTCTACAAAGATGCAGATATAAATTCTTTTGCTGTAATTGTCTGCTGTAGCAAGCCTGGGATTTTCAAGGGATTTTCCTTTATGAGTTCATACAACAGAATATAAGCATTTAAACTACCCCACTGTTGATTTTTAATCTCACTATGTGTTACATGGAATAGAGAATTTAAGCCAAATGCCTTTCTATGATTTCTCCATTTCTTCTATGGCTCTCTTCAACACACTTCCTCCTGTTTTGTTTATGGAGATCTCATTATTAGAGTAATTACAGAAGTAAACAATAAAAGCAAAATATTCCTCATGAAAGCTGGCAGATTAAGAAAAGGAATTTAGTGTTGCTCCAAGGACCTATTACCTGTAACAGTAAAGTTTAGAATGGTGGCAAGATGACAAACTGTCATGTTTTTTAAAAAGTGCTTCTAACTCCTTTTCTCAAATAAAATATCCAGAAAAACAGTATCACAAGACAACAGTTTTCCTAAAAAAACCTCCAAACTACTAAACACACAACGTAAAAAGTTAGAAGGGCAGCAAGAGATCTTGTTTCCCTATGAATTTTAGGGGAATTAAAAGTCTACTTCCTAACAAAAGTACTGTAAGTGCGTATTTTCATGCAGAAGTACTTGTGTAGCTGGATTTTTTTTTCCTAAGAATCAGGAGAGCTCCTTACACAAGACATATAGGATAACATTTCATACACAATACAATAGTCAATAAAATGTACACTTTCATATAACTCTTTTTCAACACTTATGTATGATCAAATGAAATTCGGATACTGTTAGAACCAAAATCCTCCTACACAAAATCAGCAAATTCTTGTTCATTGGCAACCATAGTAATGAAACTGCATCCAGATCCTGCACACGAAGTTCAGTGTAGAAATGGGACAGGGAGAATAATCCCTGAGAATCAAAATCAAAAAACATACATAACAAAAGTGTAGTGAATTAAAAACTGTATTTGAAGTAATCTGTAGCTAAACCTGCCAAGTTTTTCCACAGAAATGAATTATTCCAACATTTTGGGGACATTCACCTCCTACTCTCTGCTTGTTGGAGACTTGCTACGCCTGGCCAGGCACAGGCAGCATTTCAAACAAGATCGTAATGTATAGAGGGATTCTTGTTCATCTACTGAGTTTACTAGGAGCAGTGAGCCATTTTTAAGGAGACTTTGAATGAAATTTGCAAAACTTCACATTGGAAAATGGGTCAGTGGGTTGTGAATTAGAGAACTGAGTGACTATTTTTGGTATTGGTGTGGCTTTAAAAGGTCATTAAAACTTCGCATGTTACCCATTTGCAAATGAGAGGAACATTAACCTCTATTTACTAAAAAACTTTGAGTTATACAGATGATAATCAACATCCAAGCTTTTCAGTATACTAATATGGTTACATTAATGTGTTTTAAAAGACATGAGATTACTTTTACAGCAATTACAGTCAAGAAAAGGAAAGTTCTGTCCCTTCAGATATTATTTCCAGATTAATCACTTCAATGAGTCCTCTACAACATCAGATTGCAGATAATAACGGTGTAATTTCTGTTTTAATTCAATTGTGTTTACTATTATAACATACTTACACCAGTGACTCCAGTGCATTTTCAATTTTGCAATGGTTTCTTTCCCTCAGAAGTTTCTAAAGCTGAGCTGTTAAATAGAAGCAGAAGACTTCCATTTCAGTTCTACAGTAAGGTTACCGTACCTGTAGTTACGATAGAGATGAATGCCACAGCAATAAAAAAGACAACAAAAATCATTTCTATCCTCATCTGGAACCAGCGCAGTGTTGACAGGTAGAGGAACCAGTTTGCCGTGTGTAGGTTCAGGGCTTTGTGAAATAAGGTCTCGAAATATGGCTGACGCCCGAAAGCTCTCAGCGTCCACAGCCCTTTTAAGCTTGTAACAAGATGGGTGAATATTGGACTCCGAGCTGTAAAGTGTTTAAGTTAGAAACATCATAAACACTCATAAGCAAATAACTTCAATATAATGCAAATACACAGCCCTGTGCTCTAACTCACAGCAGTATAACTATTGACAATGTTTAATTTACATAGGTTTTTGGAATACATGACTGAAGTAATCCCAGCACAGGATATACAACAGTCTTTGCATGAATGGGTTGAAATGCCATTCAGTGTATTGCCAGGAAGGGATCCCATTAATTCTTCTTAGTTAGCATATTACTCCTGGCTGTAAGATGCCATAAGAGAAAGGCAGCTTCTCCTCAGCCAAAATTAATTCCTACAATTCTGATGACTCCACCAAGTGCGAAGTTTCTTTAAGCACAGACAGAGTACTTTAATGCTCTGGACTTCACTGAACTGACATGGTAATTTTAAGCAGATCTTGCGTTCATAAAAAGTGGTGAGCCAATGCTGGATCCCCGTGAACATCAAAGAAATTTAGATTTAGATCTGAGGAGCTTCAGAATTACACTTAAGTAAAAGGGAAGATGATTACCAGTGTTTAAAATTCAGGACTGGTTTGTTGTACAACCAGACCACAGTGCCTGACCTGCAAAAACACACTTCAAAATGAGGTTTTCTATTTTTATTGGGAACATGTCTCTTAATGGGGTGAGAGGAAGGAAATTAAATCAAATAACTTATTCAGAAATAAGACATTTTTTGCAATCAAGATATACCCATTCTAAATTTTTCTTATAACGAAACAAACCCATAGGGCACATACCAAGTCTGACCACAATTTTTCAAGTTATATTTACTCTCAAGAAAACTGTTTGTCAGGACTTTATTTGTTTTCAGCTGCAGTAGTGATAAAGCCCAGCTTTAAAAAAGCCTTTTCCATTGCTCTTTGGCAGCAGAGCACTCAGTATTGGCTGGATCCGTTAGAGCACTGGCTTTAAGAAGTGTGTTCTGCTCCCAGAGACAATGGCATCTTGCAAGAGAAAAGGCAAAGAAGAGGTGAAAGGGTGAATCACTTCTCAATTGATTTATTGTGGATTTAGAAGTCTACCAATTTTGCTGCTCCTACCTTCAGATTCCAGTTGTTTCAGCTGCTGAGAAGTGTGGAGGAAGTATGCCCTTAACACAATAAAGGCTGCTATCACAGGCACTGATGCCAGGAAGATGTAGGGTTGTAATATTGAGACTACTGTTATAGCGCCAATCACAATCAGTATTAACTGTAGAATGAAAGAAAAATACTATTGATATAGTAAACTTATCATTTTATAGACTAGAGATTGGTGATGAATCTCCTTCCCATGGCAACAAACTACTAATTGTTTGAACAAACATAAAGTGCTAACCTAAGTAGGATTTGCAGCTGAGAACAAACCTCCATGAAAATATCATGAATAATGGAAACCAGATCTGTAACCTGTTGGAATAAGCTGCTGTCTTTTCTAATAGAAGAAAGACGTGCTTTCTGTATTGCAACCAGTATTGCAGGCTTCTAAATTACAAAGCCACATAAAAACAGTGGCAGCTAGGCACTCACTCTCCAGTTAAAATTGTAAGATCGACACTTGCAATATCTGCAGCAACCTCCCAAACCTACCGGTGCTGTCTGGACTAGATGTGCCAGACTGTCAGGAGCTCAGTGCCAGCCTCCTGCAGATTCTGGGCCAAACAGTTTTTCTGAGGGTCAGAAAAAGTGGGAAGTTGCACATCGTCGCTTGCTTAAGGTACTGTAACCCACATATGAAACTAGTACTACTACTTGTCCTGATCAGAAGACAGGAAATAAGTTGTAGGAGGACTTGTGGTATGAAAAATTGGCTGTTTCAGGAGAAAAAAAGATGTTTTAAGGTGACAGATGACTCAAAAGGAACAAGAACACTCCATAATCTATTTAACCAACCAGAGACCACTACCATTCTCATAAGACCTCAGTGGCTCCAGACAGATTTATCAAAATCAGGACTTGGTCTTTACTCTAGAAGCATCTTAAGCCCCTAGACTGTTTTTGTCTCATACCTAAATCCAATGAAAATCAAGTATATCAGCATACACAGAATAGCAAAGCTCTGCTTTTTATCAGGGTGTTACCTTTCACACTAAACTACGTCAAACTGCAAACTTATGAGCCTAAAGCAACTGCAAATGGACAATCTGGACAAAATGATGAACATCACATTGAAACATCACTGCAAATGACCAGTCAGCAAATAGATGAACAGCAAAGCTAATTTCACATTAGGAAGAAACCCGCAGTTGCTTTTGCTACTACATCCACATAAATTCAAGGAAGGATTTAAATTCCCCGTGCTCCAAGTCAGAGGTCTTTCATGAACAGGTAAGTGTGTTCCAGGTTTCCTACCCTTTCTTTTAATCAGAAATCTGAGCAATGCAATAGCAGCATCAAAGTTTATGAAAAAAATTACTGTAACAGCTGAACAAGTTAAAGAATTCTTTCTCTATTTTCCTTGTTTATCTTAAAAGAATGGTGACACGTGGGTGAAGCTTGTGCACGCTGCATAGCACTGGTCTGTAGCAATGCAAGAATGGATTTGTGTTTACTCATTATTTCAAAATGCAGAATTTAGTACCTCTTGTATCTCTCATTGTTAAGAAGTGAATGAGCTGTTCAACTGATATGGAGCCAAGTTATACAGCTCTCACATTACTTGAGAGATTATAGGGTCATTAATTTCTGTTTCCATCATTTGCTCAAATTTTGCAAAGGCCACCATGGTGCCATATTGTTCTCTCTGCTGGTCCCAGAGTTATTTCACTAAAAAGCTGAATATGAAAATTTGTGTTATCTCATAAACTGTAAACACGAAATAAGTGTAAAGTCAAACAGAAGATGACACCTTCTCTAAAAAGGCAGAAGCAAAAATCAACACACAAGCCAGCTACATTGGCATACGCTCGGGGAACGAGCAGAGCAGAGGGCTCGTGCAGCCCAGTTAAGAAGCACAGTGCTGCCCTGCGGTGACCCCAGGTGCTGAGCTCTCAGGCCTGGGATGAGGCCCAAATGGGGAGACACATTCCAGTGCTTCCTCTGTGTCATCATTTTGGAAAAGGCAGCTGGTGGTGGAGACAGCGATTCAGCAAAAGTTCAGGGTGGCATTGGCTGCAGCAGCCAATCTGATAACCAATGGTTTATCATTTAGGGAAAACCAGTCATGACCATAAGTATAAGCGTCCAATGAGTTCACCGTGACCTTTTGACTGGGACAATATAAAGCCCTAGAGATGAGTACGTCACGTGAAGAATCTCCAAAAAATGATGACCCCACTGTAAGGACTGGTAGAAGACTGAGATGGATGTTAAAATTAGTGGCAATGCTACTGCCATCATTAGCTGGCTACAATTCATACCCAAGATGTATGGGAGCAGGTCAGATGGCTGTCAGAGAATCTGCTATCTCTAGTCACTGATGTAAAGGTTAATACCCCTTCTTTTTTTATGGGAAACTGGGTATATGCCTGTGACTGGAGAGTAACCCTGGTATCTCTTCTCTCAAAGGACCTCTGATATGTCTAATACCCATAAAAGTCCTAACAAAAACTATGTCATGACATCCACAGCTGCAACAGAGAAGGAGGCAGTGTCCCTTAACAAGGAGTTAGACAGAGTCATCTACCAGCTCTTTCTCACAGAAGAGGGAATAAGCTCTAAAATTTTGCGCCAAATTCTTGGGCAAAGCTCAGAAATCAGAAGGACAAATTTATGCAAACATAAACTGAAGGCTAGCAGAGATCCTTCTCCACAGGACTCAGATTTAGGCACCCCCAGTATCTTTTCTGTAGATCTCTGCACTTGTGAAGGAATAACCATATTCACCAGTACAGGCTGGAGGGTGACTGACTGGGAAGCAGCTTTGCAGAGAAGGCACTGGGGGTTCTGGTGGACCATGAGGCAGCAATACACCCCTGCAGAAAGGGAGGCCCAACAAGGGCAGCATTGTCAGAAGATCAAGAAAGGTGATCCTCCCCCTCTATTCAGCACCTACCACCGAGACTGTATCTGGAGTGGGCTCCCCAGTACAAGAGAGATACAGGCATACTGGAGTGAGTCCAGTGAAAGGTCTTGAAGATCAGGAAGGGACTGCAGCATCCCACATACAAGGACAGGCTGGTAGAGCTGGGATTTTTTAGTTTTAAGAGATTGCTTAGGGGGATTTTACCACTTAGTGTAAGTATCTGATGGTATTTATTATATTTATATATAGATTTGTGTATACATGCAAATAATTTTTATTAATTATATATATATATT